>ARYC01007133.1:0-39835 GCA_000711775.1 Oxytricha trifallax
ACTCAAAAACTCTTACAAAAAACATAAACTAAATTATACAAATAATGAAAAAGAAATCGATCACGTGTCACTGATCAAAGAGAGCATTAAGAGTATTGAATATACAAAAATCAAGGAGATATGTAGAAATGGCTTAATAAGAGTTCTAAATATGTGATGAAATTTAATTAAGGTTTGCTTAAAATCAAATGTTAAATTAAAATTAACTCGATGAAGTGTCTTTTCCCATTTAACTGTTTTCGTTAAATTCTCCTTCTGACTGACCATCAAAATTTTATCTCATCTATATAGAATTTCCTCCAGTTGCCTCAAAGTTCGAAAAGCTCATAGCCAACTCGCGTTTTATCTTGTGCTTGCGAGCAGCGACCTTTCTGCTTCTCTCCTTCAATAAGTGAATAGTCTTTCCAGGCTTTTCTATATAGTGGTTAGTGAGGTAACAAATATATTTATTACTTGATATAAATGGATGCTTGGTTAGCTTATCATACCATTAAATCGATATCTTAATGAAGTCACCTTTCTCCTCATTATGACAAGGGTCGTTTCTTACAGTCTGTGCATATTGAATCAAAGTCTCTAAGTATTATGTTTCTACTGTGTGCAGCACATTGAAAAAGAAGGTTCTGTCAATATGTTTCTTTTTATATCCATTGTCTGGAAGAAAGCTTTTAATTTCAGAACTGTGTTAGATTTAATTCAGTATGTTTGATACTGAGAGCTTTTCGTATTTAAGGTACATTGATCAGCTTGACATCGCTATTGTTTAAGACTTTCTTTTATTCCTGCAAAACTTGTCTCAAAAAGTCTTTGTTAACTGTTTCAATTGGTGGTAAATATATATTCACTATAAATAAATATCAGAGGTTTTTTGAATATTTTACGAATCTCTGTGAGGTACTTATAGATGTCAACCTTTGATCTGAATCTGCCATACAAGTCAACCTATAGCAATTTTTTAACAACTCTTACTCATCTTTCTCTTCCTCCATGAACTGGTTGTAATCTCTTTTTTGATTTTGTATGCTGTTCATCAAGAAATCCTAGTTGAAATAATAGCTTTTACAACTTTTTGATTAAATTACTATATAATATGTGAGATTGGGATTTTAGGTTGATAAGCTCAATTAAGAATTCTTAATGATTAACTTAATTGTTGTATAATATTGAAGAAAATTTGTGAAGATCATAAAAAATCACAAATAATCACAAAAATCAATTAAACTAAATGGAAATAACTTACTATGATTTATTCATGTCCAAATGTTTACACTTTTTGTCAAAATGTTTACATTTTTGAAGTTCAAGATTTATGAGGACTCCAGAGCTTATGGGATTGTGATTTTTTAATTTTGTAAAAAGGAAATAAGTAAACCCTCACAGATTAATGAATTTATTAAATTTAAATAAGTTAAGTTTCTTAATATAATAATTTAATTACCACATTAATTAAGTAGCAACATTAAGTATGGTTAAAACCCTCGTCCACGATAAAAGTGAGGATGTGGAGCTTTCTGACCATCTTGACATGAGTTTTAGTTAAAACCTGTCATAGAGTTGTGATGAATAGGACTGCTCATGGGCGAGCTCACAAAGCTAAATTATTAAACGCAAAAGAGGATAAAAATTCTCAAAGAAAAATCAAAAGCTTTTAAAAAAGTTACAAATGCTCACATCTTGGAAATAAAGGAGGCTACATAGAATTTCAAGTTTACTTTTAAAGAGGTCAAGAATAAGACTATTTTTTATCATTTAAATTCCACCCTTACTTGATCTAAGCAAGGAAATCATTCAAGAAGTTATCAGAAAAGAAAGATAAAAAATCAAGCGCTAGCAAGTTGCCTCTCATTCATATTAAATAGGAAATGATTAAAGTGCAAACAATTTAAAAGATAAAACTCTAGAGATGACTTTAGACGAATCTATGGATGTCAATAGCATCTCTAATTTTGCTGATTCTTCTAAAAATAAGGGCCTTATTTAACAATTAGCCCAAAATATTCTACAGAGCTATACCACAGCACCACCTCAAATACAAAAGTAGCTCCTCACAAGTTAGACAAAATCCCTTTTATAACACAAAAAGTTGCTGAAAATTGCGATTCATCACCAAGCTACTAAAGTTTTAGGATGAGGTTTATGAACTTTTACTTTAGCGTAAACATTTTGACATTTTGTAAACATTTGGACATTTACTACCTTAAGCGGTTGTGGTGATGAATCTACTCCTAGCTAAAAAAGAATAGGAATACAAGTCTGAAGGTTGGCTGTTGTTAAAGATGCTGGCACCTTACCTAGACTCCTGTGAAGATTTTGACTTTATTGAACATGAAGACTTTGCTTATTTTGAGACTATGATCAAAAGCAAAGTAATACAGCTTTAAGATAATCACTTACAAGAAAGTACCGGCCTTATAAAATTAAGCTTGCTAATAAAGCCCAACCTTATCACGAGACTTAACTGGAGTAAGGAAGAGTTGCTCTCTCTCAGCTAGGCTCTGCAATCTTTTGGCATCAAAGCAGATGAAGCTAAAATAATATGCGAGAAACCTCAAAACTTTTTATGGCAAGGAATCATGTCTAAATTGGTTGCTTTCTAGAACGATGAGCGGCTTCTCGCAATCACATTGATAAAAAAGGTAAAGGTCCTACAAGATGAGGGTCAACATTTAACGAGACTGCTCTCATTACTAAGTTAAAGACAAGTTGTGTCCAAGCTAATACTTGACAAAGCTGAAATAAATTTAAACCTAAAAAATTTGATTTTAGTGATAGAAAGTATCAAAGAGTAACCTTTGTCAAGCATAGACGATATTAAAAGATGATGAATAAGAATGGATTAAGAATGCAGTTAAGGCCAAGACTAGGGAACTCTCCATTACTGATTGAAGATTAGTTGTGGATACTCCAAAAGTTGTTGAGCAGATGAGCCTTAGCAATAGTATTTAATGTTTAACTGATCCAGAAGAGTTAATAACGCTCTCTAAAATGCTAGATTTTTAAACGAGGTCTACTAACATTCACAATATTAAGCAATAATTGCAAGCTTGATTGTCAGTGCTAACTAAGATTGTACTATAGTGGACATGCTTACTGGTTCAGGCAAAACCTGGATATAGGCATTAGTTGCTTACTACTATGCATTGAAGGGTTAAAAAATCACAATTATTGAACCCAATGAGTACTTGAAAAATTAGACAGATGAAATACTTGGCTCCATCCACGAAGATATTCGAGTTTTTGACATAGAGACATACTACAGGCATTCTTACAAAGATGAAATTGTGATAATCAACGAATTAGATACTGTAATTGATAACAGCTCATTCTTTTCTCTTGGTAATGTGATAACAGGGCTTTGGCTATTCTTGAATAAAAAAGTGTTTTTGTTCTCAGAAACATTCACAATACATCACGCAGTAGTTGTAGAAGAGATGATTAAGAAACCTAAAATATTAAGTTTTCAATCTGAGGCGCTTTTCCAATAATAATTTAAAGAATAATATCAATGTGAATTCATACTATCTAAGGAGAAAACTTATACGAACTCTTATGTGAGGTGATGAGGAGGTACAAATGTGAGCCCCTTATAATCATAGTCAACTCATGCGATTATGAGGAGCTTAAACTTAAGTTACAGAAGGGGAACAAGCATGACATCTATCTTACAGAGGATAAGCAATGTAGGTAGCAAATCAAAGAAAAAGAAGCAGGTATTTTACTAATGAAAGAGATCAACAGTGTGGGCAGTGATACCAAGTTCAAGAGGGATGCGTTTGTGATTATAGCATGCTCTGTTAGTTCAGAGAGAAAGCTATAGTTGATGATTGGCCGAGGAAATAGGTGCTAAGGATAATCAAGAGGTTGCATATTTATCCAAGACTGTGAGAACGAAGCGGTCTTCTGGCAGCGCTTGAGATCAGTTGGCAACCAAAGAGTGAGAAAGCTTCATGATTTGGTGAAACTTCTCTGGAAAAAGAGAAGCAACTAGAGACTTACCGACTATATTGAAGACTCATAACAGGGAGGGCAGACAATATCAACATTAAAGGATTTAGAAAATACCATTGGATACAAGTTTTACCAGTAAGTCACCAAAGGCCTGGAGATGTGAGCCTTCTCGAAGCAAAATTATATATAGAGTGATTAAAGTTTAAGATGCATGTGTGAATTAGTTTACATTCCAAAATTATTAAAATTCAAATAATAATTAAATCTACTAATTGGTTAAATCAATCTACATTTTTGATTAATTATAAAATGTAAACATATGTTTTATTGATTTAAATTTAAGTATTTATCCAAGAAAACAACAACATTTTAAGAATATAGAACAGTAACAACTAAATTACAATGAACTATATTTATGTTAATAGTATCATAGAAAGTCATATTAGCTTTCTTTGATTGAATATAATCAAAATTAACATTTCTGTTTCATCAATCTCTTTGTAATATACTATTGAAATAGTAATTTATTCATACATTTTGCTTAGAAATCATATAATTGTAGTCATTTCAGACTATTAATTTTAATTGTAATGATTGGCATTATGATAGCAATAATTGTTTAGATGTTGAAAATGATGCCTATAGTGTGAGTAATGATGCAGATAAGGATGAAAATGACAAAGATTTCAATGCTTGACTTTACTATCAATAACTTTAACGTATTCTTGGGATTTTACAATTAATATTTTAACAATAAATATATATTTTTATCAACTTTTTAAAATATAAGTTTATAATTTTTTTTAATAATATTTTAAATAATAATTAATTTTAATATAAAACCACACTTACTTATAAAAACACTAACCTCTGAAGTCACCTTGATTGGTTAAGTAGTTGAAACAATTTCACACTGCTTTTATAGCTTCTAGCCTATCCTGAATTCTTACTGTTTACTGCTAGTCCTCCACTTGGCATTCAGTTTCTTTTGTTCCTCATTAATCAATTCACTGTCCTAGAAGTTGCTTTTAAGTAGGCAGTGACTTCTTCCATTAAATTCATGTATTTATTTCAACAATGGTGTAATGAGGTGTAGTAATCACTCAGATTATCTGCCTCTGTGAAATATCCAGGCAACTAACTTAATGAACTGGCTTATTAATGACAATAGTCTTCCTGGGATTATAACCATATTCAATTTACTTTTGGTTTGTTAAACTCCATATTACTGATTGCTCCTTGTTTCTACCTAAATCCATGTTTTAGATATGCTTATATTATTGATGAAATCATTTAAAAGCTAATCAAAGCATATTATTATATTATCTACATCAGCAGTTTTCTTCAGTCTTGTTGGAGCTTGCTAGCTAATTAAGTAATTCTTGCAGTAGCTAATCATCATAAATCTTTAAATCCCAAAGCATTTAGTCAAGATCATCATTGTTGTAACTCCTACATTTAACTGTGACAATTATTGAACATTTATTGCAATGCGGTTAAGTCATTCCTTATTGTATAATTATTTATATTTATATAATATATCAATTTACTCGTGCTGTTGATTTTAATGATTTGAAGGAAATGATTAAATACTCGATGACTCAGCCACACTAAGATCGTTTGTTTATACTTGCAAAAGAGCAGATTAGCTAAGCAGCTAGAGACATCTTAGACATCAGATCAAATAAACCGTTTACTTCATTCATAATGCCGTAAAGTAGTGTAATTATGTCCTTATTATAAAATAATATTTATAATATAAATGATTAAAAATGAAAAGCTACGAGTAGCTAAGTTCCCAAGCAACCAAGTCAACTTCCTTGTTGACACGCATAAACAATCTGCTTGAGGAAGCAGGTCAGCAAATCAATCAAGCTCAAACAGCCTGCATGGTGACTGAAAAGAGCATTTACCATGTTGCAAGTTACAAATAGACAGTATAAATAAGGGGGTAAGAAGTGATAAGAAAGGCTGGGTAAGGACGACTGGAGTCTAGTAACGCTAACTGTTTATTCAGCTAGTTGTGTTAAAGTTTAATGAAAGTTAATTATTAACTTATCCGTGATATGATAGTTTATGATTAATTAACTGGCTTAGATATAACTGAATTTGATATTATTTATTTTAGTAAATGTTTGAATGTGGCATTCACTTCAAATGGGCTAGTTTTGATCAAAATATCATAATATTAAAAAAAATATTGCACTGGAATAAGTAAATATACTGCATAATAAGCCAAATCATTGCAAAAATAAATAAATTAAGCCCAGTTACAATTTATTTATAATTTAATATACCTCCATATTATTTAACAGGATATTCTTTAATAATCAATGTTGGTATTTAATAACATTTAGCCAACCAGTAACTCATGCTATAAACCTCAAAATCTACAATAATCAAGTTGGATTATAACTATCGACTTTTGGAAATAACTTCTCCTGTTAAAACCATTTCATGCTCTCATATTATTATTATTTCAAAAAGTCTTCTTGCTTTCTCCCTTCACAGGAATATCTGTGTTAAGTTCCACTTAATTGTTTCTAACAAGATTACTCATTCAAAAATATTGAAATTAATCGTAATGAGGAAGTGAATACCTGTAAATTGATATTTCTGAGATTGTTGCTTCGCCGTGATAAAAATGTTTGATCAGATGAGGAACTATATTATGCCATTATCTTTGACTTTTTCACCATTCTTGATTCACTTCTTTGCTATATATATTTAAATTTATTATAGACGTTATTAAATTAATAAAAGAATTTAAAAAATAGGATGAATAAAAATAAATCAAGTTATTTTATACATTGTTTGAATCTATATACATTCTCTCTCCATTATTATAATTAATTTTTGATTAGAATCCCTTAATAAATGGAGAAGATTATTATCTTACTCGCAGTAGTCGGCTTTACCACTGCTAATTTCAGCATCAAGCATCTCTTTGGAGGGCACACACGAACAAACCGTTGGTGCTGGTCAAATTCTTAAGTGCAATGAAACTTCTTGCCCAACTGGCTAAAAGTGCAATGTGTTCAAGTAATGAATCCACACTGATCCCCAACCAGATGCCTACATGCAACCAGTCACCGCTATGAAGACCTGCGGTAAAAAGAACCCAACTGGAGTCTGTGATGAGAACATTCACTGCAACGAATTCAGTTTCTGCATCAACGGAGACCCAGTTCACCCACCAGCTCAAGCTGAAAGATGCCAATCACACTACGACTGCACCAGTGACCACCACTGCAATAAATTCCACTTTTGCATCTCAAGAATTCCACTTAGTTGAAGCGGAGTTGGCTTAGAGATTTCCAGTTAGCGAATTGAGCTTTACTGGCAATAGTAAGCTTTTCCTGATAATGATGAGTGTAGGTTTACAGATATAAGATGAGACTGGTACATGCTCATTTCCCCATCAACGTCGTGATTCCCAAGGATGGCAGGCTCGTAGAGGTCAAGAACTTCCTCGGTGGAAATCAAGCCAAGAGAGTCGATTTGCTCCCAGGCTGCACCTTCAGAATGAACCCAGACCTTAAGGACGAGCTCATCTTCGAAGGCATTCACAACCAACACGTATCACTCGGATGCACCCAAATCTCCAAAGTCTGCAAAATCGGAGACAAGGATAACAGAAAGTTCCTCGATGGTATCTACGTTTTAGAGAAGAGGAGCAATGAACAAATGAGATTATGATTTTCGAGGAATATTTATTGCTCTCAATTATCTTCAATTCTATTAAGAAAATTACAAAATAGCATCTTTTTTCAATATATTTCTTTCATTTTCAGTTGTTATTGGAAATATTCTCGTATTTATTTAATATTTTTTTTCATCCTATTTTTTAAATTCTTTTATATATAAAATATTGTAAAATATAGGGGGAAGGTAGAATATAAGAAAATGAAAGGTTATTTAAAACATAAAGACATTATTAATATTTATATTAGTAGTGCTGATTTTAATGTAAGTTCAAGCATCATATTTAACGTAATACATATATTATTATCGTTCCTAAATTTCCGTATCATCCCAATTATATCTATCGGTATACTGAACTTAATTATTTCTTCATCTTTTTACGAATGAACAATATATTAACAAGAGATCTAAAGGGCGAATTGTTTGCCGTTTACAATAAGTATATATAATGGTATTTTACATTCTCTTTTTTAAAGATAATATAAGTTTCTATCAGATTCATATTTAAACAAAGGAAGAGATATAAAGAAATAGCGATTCTTGATCTAGGCAGTTACTTTCTCAAATACCAAACTAAAGCTTATTCTTGTAAAAAATAATATATTGATTTAATCATTAGAATTAATGAGCTATTCGACTACGCTTAAACAAAGTAATATTTCTTTGATTTTTTAGTGATCCTAGAAGTCTCCTTTAACCTATATAAATTCCTATTTCGAATGTACACTTTCTCAAATACCAAACTCAAGCTTATACTTGTATATATTAATTTCTTAATTAAATCATAAGCATTTATGAGCTATTTGAATAAACTTTCACAAACATAAAACTTTTTTATTTTTTGGGAGATCCTAGAAATCTCGTTTAACCAATTTAAATTTCAATTTCATTTTTATACTTTACATATATAACAAACTCAAGCTTATACTTGTCTATATTAATTTCTTAATTAAATCATAAGCATTTATGAGCTATTTGAATAAACTTTCACAAACATAAAACTTTTTTATTTTTTGGGAGATCCTAGAAATCTCGTTTAACCAATTTAAATTTCAATTTCATTTTTATACTTTACATATATAACAAACTCAAGCTATACTTGTCTAATTAATTTCTTAATTAAATCATAAGCATTTATGAGCTATTTGAATAAACTTTCACAAAGAAAAACTCTTTGATTTTTTAGTAATACTAGAAGTCACGTTAAACCTATTTAAATTCCTATTTCGAATGAACACTTTAAGAAATACCAAACTAAAGCTTATACTTGTAAAAAATAATATATTGATTTAATCATTAGAATTAATGAGCTATTCGACTACGCTTAAACAAAGTAATATTTCTTTGATTTTTTAGTGATCCTAGAAGTCTCCTTTAACCTATATAAATTCCTATTTCGAATGTACACTTTCTCAAATACCAAACTCAAGCTTATACTTGTATATATTAATTTCTTAATTAAATCATAAGCATTTATGAGCTATTTGAATAAACTTTCACAAACATAAAACTTTTTTATTTTTTGGGAGATCCTAGAAATCTCGTTTAACCAATTTAAATTTCAATTTCATTTTTATACTTTACATATATAACAAACTCAAGCTTATACTTGTCTATATTAATTTCTTAATTAAATCATAAGCATTTATGAGCTATTTGAATAAACTTTCACAAACATAAAACTTTTTTATTTTTTGGGAGATCCTAGAAATCTCGTTTAACCAATTTAAATTTCAATTTCATTTTTATACTTTACATATATAACAAACTCAAGCTTATTCTTGTCTAAATTAATTTTTTATTTTAATCATTATCATTTATGAGATATTCTACTATGCTTTCGCAAAGAAAAAACTCTTTTATTTTTAGGGATCCAAGAAGTCACGTTTAACCTATTTAAATTTCAATTTAATATGAACACTTTATGAACTACCAAACTCATGCTTATTCTTGTATATATTAATTTCTTACTTTAATCATTAGCATTTATGAGCTTTTCGACTACATTTTCACAAAGTAAAAACTCTTTGATTTTTAAGTGATCCTAGAAGTCTCCTTTAACCTATTTAAATTCCTATTTCAAATGAACACTTTATCAAATACCAAACTCAAGCTTATACTTGTCTATATTAATTTCTTAATTAAATCATAAGCATTTATGAGCTTTTTGAATAATGTTTCACAAACATAAATCTCTTTGATTTTTTAGTGATCCTAGAAGTCTCCTTTAACCTAATTAAATTCCTATTTAAAATGAACACTTTACATAAATACCAAACTCAAGCTTATTCTTTGTTATTAGATAATTTCTTATTGTTAAATGTAAACGGAGCTTAAATTAACGAACCGTTTAGTTCCTACCCATTTCTGTTCCAGATATGGAAAATCTGACTTATAAAATCTAAGCTACCCACTATCGAAGCTGTATCAAACACAACCAATGATACTAATCTCTCTCAAAGACAACTAAATCATCTATAGAAACTATAAAACTCGGGTCTAGGTACGTGACTGAGTAAGAGAGAAAGATCCTTCATCCTAAGGACTTGGTACCTACTAATGAGCTTCAAAACCTTTCAAGTTTACTTAAGTAATGAAAACTTGACACAACAAGTAGCAACTGGGCACATAATTAACTTCCTTACTACATGGAAACATAAAAATGAGAATACAGTTCAACTTCTATTAATAGTCGCTAAAATCCTAAAGGAAGCTCACAGGCTAGCTCTTTAAACAGAGGCAACCCTCTCAGATTGGACATACTCGGAAACTGAGGAAAGTTACTATTCAATAGGTAGTGAACCTTTCCTATACAATACTCCAAGAGAGCAAGTACGTCACAGATCGGTATCACCTAGAACAGAAAATTTTCTGATCAATACACTACAACAGAAACTGACCAATGACGTCACACTACCCAGTACTAATTAATAGAGTAAAATGATATAATAGATATCATAACTTAACCAATAAATATCTAAAGTTTAAACTAAGCTAAAAAGTCAAGTAAACTAAATTAACGAGGTAGTCTCAACAGGCCAAAACATAATCGAGAACTAGACTGAGAACCAAGTCTAAACATAATAGATAACAAAAAAACCAGACACTATTATGACAGAATAAGAAGAAGAAAAGAAGTAGGAACAACCTCCAAGAACATAATTGCCCAGACAACCACACAAGTAATTTGTTCCCTAAGGACCACCACTTGACAAAATCTTTTCCTTTTAGGAGTAGCCTAAATTCTCCATGCTACTAAAAGAAGAGGAGCTTCAAAGATACGAATAATAATTTGGTTAATACTCCCTATAACAACAAAAAAAGTACATTATCTTCTTAAAAAACCTAGAAGACAAAAAGAAGCTCTTCACTATAAAGCAAAATAATATGAACTCTCTAATGTTTCTCAGAAGACATGTAGAGCATATAGTCAGAGGAAAGGTAGGTAAACATTAAGAAACTCACATTACAAACATCACAGAAGCGATAGAAATATATGAAGACGATAGCTACACATTCAACCCAAACAAGGAGATATACAAAGAACTACATATGGACTTCATAAGAATACTAACTTTTGTGAGAAAATCACTCATCAAAACACAAGTAATGGAAGGGGGTGAAAGTGAGTATGAAGAATTACCTTACGCATACGACGACTCAAACTGGTAGAGCCGTCTAAATCATACAGAAATAGACAGTGAGAACGATTGGGAAGATTATTGAATAAACTAATTATATATAATCAAAACTATTAAAAGGGCTTGACCCTTACAAGCTGCCATGCTTACTATGATCGGGGGTCCCTAGAGACCTCAATGTGATCTTATTATTATTATTATTGTTATTATTATTATAATAATTTCTTAATTAAATCATAAGCATTTATGAGCTACCCGACTACGCTTTCTCAAAGTAAAAACTATATGATTTTTGAGGTATCCTAGAATTTACGTTTAACCGACTTAAATTCCAATTAAAAATGAACACTTTAAGAAATACCAAACTCAAGATCAATCTATTCTATATTTATTTCTTAATTTAATCATAAGCATTTATGATCTATCCGACTACGCTTTCACAAAGTAAAAAGTCTTTGATTTTTTAGTAATACTAGAAGTCTCGATTAACCTATTTAAATTCAATTTCATATGAAAACTTTCTCAAATACAAAACTCAAATTTATTTTTATCTTATTTAAATTCTTAATTTAATCATAAGCATTCATGAGCTATTCGACTACGCTTTCTCAAAGTTAAAACTCTTTTATTTTCAAGGGATCCTAGATATCACATATTACCCATTTTATTTTAAATTTAAATCATTACTGTCCTCTCTTATTTCTTATCTCCATTTTTCTACTCGCAGGTTAAGAGCTCATTTTTTTCATCGTGTTTGATTATTATCGAACCTCAATATTCTTAGAATAGTTTTATTCGTGGAATTCACAAATTATTCCCATCCTGCTCGATCTTAGCAGGTAATCTAGGTATGTTCTTATATTTATATGGGATTCACATATTTTCAATCGAAGTATGGAGGAAATTGGGAGATAGCGGCTGCCCTTGGGCAACAATTCTATGCAGTAATTACTATCTCATGACTGTGGAATTGAAAAAAAAGTTCAAATAATTGGTGGCTAATAAAAATTGCCTGAAAAAAAAATGCAATTATATAGTAACTTGAAATATTTATAATTACAAATCGTATGAATGAAATGAAAAATTAGTATAAATCTTCAAAGTACTTTTTTTTAATTAACCAAACATTTTAATGAAATAAATAATCTACATAATTATGCTTTGTGATTGAATGGATCTATTATTTAATTACAGTTTATTGACTAAAAATAATCAAAACATACTGAATAATTTAAATAAATTTTGGGGATAAAGTAAATTATAAATGATAAATTTGTTTAAATAATATAAATGATTAAAAAGAATAATTATATTATTTCTAATAATTACCTGAATATTTAAAACCAAATATCCGACTCAGATATATACTAAGGGAGTTGATATTGTTGAGCATTGAGATTTTCAAAGAGATCCTAGGCCATATTACCTAAACTCCTTTTATATGCTATCTCTTAGGAAGCCCTTTAATGTAAGCACTTTTGCAAACAAATCCTATCCTCAAAAGGCAATGCACATTTTTGTAAATGGTAGAATTCTTTCCTTTAACTTGAAGTTTCGAGTGTCATGGTGGAATCTCTTCTGATCTTCAAGAAATTGATAAAGTTTCAAGGATCTACTATAAAAGAGAAACTTCATTCCTGAGCCAATCTGAGGAATACTTTAGTTTGACTAATGCCAATTAAACCCTTGCTGCTCCATTGCTCCTACACTTAAGGTCTTCAATATGACTTCATCGCATCATAGGCAACAGTCTCAGATGCAAAAAAGTCAAAGTTGATCAATTTTGAAAAATAATCGATGATTGGAAACATTATATTAAAATGGAAACAATATACAGAGACGCTGGTGGAGGCTGTTCACTCACAAATAAAGTAAGTTATTACAAAAAACATATCTAAAAATTTATTTTTACAGAAGTACCTATCAGTTGGGGCGGTTAGTGAACAAGACAGATATTCAGCAGAGGAACACAGGCAAGGCTATGGAGTTCATCAATGGAAAATGGAGACAGATATAAAGGAGACAAAGATGTTAAAACTGTTTTTTTTAGATTTCCATTTTCTATTAGTGTAATACGTATTCTAATTCACTTGTATTTGAATTCTAACAATTCTATATTTTTCTTTTTATTTATCATGAATGCTAGAGATGGTCACATGATTGATTGCCTTTACTAAGCCATTAGTGCTTTAAGGTAGCTTTGCAATGTTGATGTTAATAACTGTAGTATACACCTTTATGGCTAATTCTTCTTCTATCAATTTGCAGCTGCCTATGAGAGGACCAGTGGAAGTGTCTTGAAGGCTGGCAGATGAACTAGAGATGCTTTGAAATGTTAAAGTTGTTCACGTCACTAAGGTCAAGTAGCTTGAGATATTGCAGTATACACTCGTAGCAGTGATATTTAGTTGATAAGTAAATCTTTTGCTAATTATCTGGCTAGCTCTATGAATAGTGGAATCTATACAGAATATTTAATAATAAGCTATTTTGCAATTAACTGTAAGCAAAGTAATACCTTAAAGTAGTAACTCAACTGAAAACATGTTTTATTTATAGACCAGATATTTTAAATTAAACAATTCTCTTCATGATTTGAAAACAAATTAATAATCTTTTATAAGAAGTATTATATTATCGAAATCTTAACATTTGAAATGATATTAATGATTA
This sequence comes from Oxytricha trifallax, assembly GCA_000711775.1. Classification (NCBI taxonomy): domain Eukaryota; phylum Ciliophora; class Spirotrichea; order Sporadotrichida; family Oxytrichidae; genus Oxytricha; species Oxytricha trifallax. The sequence goes on from ARYC01007133.1 coordinate 13,968, forward strand.
TTTTTAGTTCTTTTTCTTAATATAAAATGCCAAAGAGACAATTATATTTAAAACATGAATTTTTTAATTATTCATTATTATCTTGTATAAACAAACTAAAGTTTTTTCAATTTTATCTAATATTTATTATAAGATTATTTGTTTAATTCCAGATTATGCAAAATATTGATTTATATTGCCTATATATTGATTGAAAATGCTTGAAATTTCAATGATATTTAAATATTATATATCTATTAATGAAAGAATAAACAATAAACAACAATAAATAAGTGATCATATAGCAGAGGATTAAAAGTTGAAGAGCATCAAGTATTTTTTACTCTTTTTTAGTACCAATTTTGTTAATTTCCCATGATATTAAACCCTGCTGAGTGTTAGTATAAATTATAGCATTTCTTAACAATGATAGAACTTACTTTAATTAGCATTTCACCTACAATGGGAAACTTCTTAGACAACATATAATACGGATAATTGATAATTCCTTTAACCGATTTGGTTCCTTCCACAATTATTGTTAAATATAGTGATAAGTATTTCGGTATAAAGCTAAGGAACTTGTAGGAAAACAATTAACGAAGTGACCATTAAGCCACATCAAGAGAACAGTAGCAATTGTTAATTATATACTCTTACATGCAGCAAATCTTGGTGAGATTATTTTATCTAAAATCATATTGAAGTGGTTTGGTTATCAGCTCTTTAACATCATCTTAAAGGTTTGCTTAACTCTGGTAAAGATGCTGCTATAGGCGGAAGAATATTTCTGATGTTTCCTAAGCGTTCAGTATTTCAGACACTTCATTTTGGCTAGTACAGTTGAGACTTAGATGCTGATCTGATTGAGTGTTTTGTAAAGATATGATTAATCTAATTTTTTTATCACTACTATAAAATTTTACGGTGATTAGATGTGTAAATATGTAAATTAAGTATTTAAATTCAGAAATACTTATGTAAGAATATAAAAAATAAACAAGTTTAAATAACATTCAAGATTACTCAATCTTAATTCAATATAATCCCGCCTATTTAATTGATCTATAATTTAATTAATAAATAAATGCAATTAATTTTCTATAAATATTAAGGCTTTTATTATTAGAAATTATAATCAAAATAAGATGAAAACAATATCAAAGAACAATAAATACGTTTTAATTATTTTCAGCATATTATAAAATCATACTTAATTAATAGATAGGATAATAAAATTAGCTTTTTTTAATTTAATAAAAATAATCATTAGTTTGACTAAAAAATTTATACAATTTAAATTATAATTGGTGTTTTAAACAATATTCCATGAAATCCTATATTATTTGTATTTGCTATATTAAATTATTATTGTACTTCTTATACTATTTATCGTTTAAACATTTTTCATTTCAATATAAACAGTGAACTTACTACAATTCATAACCTTCAGTTCAAATCTTATACTTCTGCAATTTGCTGCTCTCAAACTCATCTATGTGTCTATATGATTACTGCTTAAGTTTAAGAAGAAAATACTAACACATTTTCTTAAACGACTTGATTTAATTATCTTCAATTTTGCTGTAAAGTTTCTTGATTTTACTATTTAGATAATGAATTTCGGGAATTAGCATAGCTTTAGTGCCTACTTCCGTTTAAATAAATAAAAGTATCTCGCTAGTCATTCAGCTTAATAGATTCATCTTATGCACCTAATTACCGCTAATTATCTCTGAAGATTAATAGTTTATTTTTAATACTAAAGTTTTCATCGTTTTCTTTAGATCCTTTACATAAAGCAGCATATATTGCCTACTTAAAGATTCTAGCATTTTTAGATATTAATTGTGCAAATTAAATAAAGGGGAAATATTCAATGGGTTATAATTAAGAACATTAATTGAATGAGCAGGAATGAATTGAAGGAAACTGGAGGGTCCAAATAAGACAAGTTTCCTGGAATCTGTTATAATAATTTGTGATATTATAAAATATAAAATAATAATGAATCATCTTTATTCATAGTCATTTAACCAGACTTCTTGCCATTTCCTTATTTTAGCAAGACTAATCTATTGGATAATAGATTATTCGGTGTAACTAGTGCTTTTTACTTTGATGTAATAATGAATTATACAAAATTGAGGAAGAGAACATTACGTGATATTCTATAGCAAAATCTTACTTTCTTTTGAAGATAAATAGCTTACTAAAAGTTCAACAAGGTATTCCTGATGGATATCAATTATTGATTCAAAAAACACAAATAATCGAGCATTTAAAATTATCCACTAAAAGTAATTTATAGGCACACAACAATACAACAATCAACTTCTGTTAATTAGTGACAAGGCTCAGACATTAATAAGGTTAATATTGTTTTATATTTCAGCATTCTTTTTTTAAAAAGACTTCCTTTACAACTTCTTTTATCAACTTTAACTAATTTGTTTTGTTCTTACAATGCTCATCTGATTCATCAAGAAAGCATAAAAAAGGCAATGTAAACATTCATATATCGCAAAGAAACGAAAAGTGTAGTGAATATTTTCAAAGCCAATCACGATTTTACTAAAAATTACCAAATATCTATGACATCCTCTGAGCTCTTCAGGTCTATTATAGGGACATTTGGAGATATATCGATAGTTAATGCTCTCATATAAATACTTTACCCCTTTGTATGTCAGCAAATAATGAGGTGTTAAACTGATTATTTGTAGTAAATTATTCTCAGAATAGGTCATGGGATAATGCCAATAATATAATAAGTAATAATATTTAATATTAAGTTATTATAACAGAGCTTTTTTGTATGAAATATATTTATGAATCAGACTTTGGTGAAATAATATGAAACATTAATTATTATATTTATATAAACTACATAATATCAACTAATTCCTTTAACGTAATAACATTTATTATTAATTGAAATCAAAAATAGATTAAATAGGTAATAGGTAGGTAATAACTTAAGGTAAATAAACTTTTAAATTATAATAACATGAACTTAAATGCGAAAGTTGCAATTCATTACTAGGTTATTATTAATCTCACAATTTCCGCAATTTAAACTCATGTTTATTTTATCTCGGATTTAAAAGCTTGAATGTTTCTGGTCTTTCAATCATGCTTCTAAATTTCATCGGCTACTCTTAATTCTTGTTTTTTATTTATGTTATTCTAAACAGCTTTTTACTTTTTATAAATACCCTTTAGGATCCAGACCTCTGATTCTATCGTCTAGCCATAGCATATTCGCGATTACTTCTATTTTAGTCTTGTTTTCTAGATCGATAATTCAATGGTCCCTAAATAGATTATTTAATCTTGTGGGGTCTCCTGTCTGGTTGATCAAATTACAAATTCTCATATGTTATGAGTCTACGAATGATCTGTGGACATTGCAGTAATGACTCCTCATCCCGTGGTTGACTATTTTCCTTTCTTGACTGATTGCCATCATCATGTCCATTACGTTCTTTGTGAGGAATAGCTTCTTTCTTTTTTGTAGTTCAGATTCGCCCTATTGTATTAACTCTTTCACTTTTTGGGAACAAAATATTTGTCCAAGTGTTCTTCTGAACTAGATATTCTATGATGTCACTCGTTCCACTGTCTTTGAGTTGAGTAGCATTCCATATTTTTATGCATGAGTTTTTCAAAATTCAGAATTATTACAAATTAATGCATAACTGAATATAATTAAAAATAACTAAAAGTAAAATGGTAGAGAGTTCTTGCGAGGTATCCATCATATGAAAAGAAGTAGTAAGCCACCAATATTATTAGCTCAATATTCTCTAAATAATTTCTACTGTCTTACTTAATTTCGATCATTTTAACAAAAAAGATGAAGCTTTATTAAGTTTAGATTTTTGTTGAAAAAAAAACAATTCAAGTATAAACAAAAATGATGATTTTTAGAAGAAGATGGAATGGGACGACAGTAATTATAGAAAAACTGCATATTTTAAATCAAGACATTGATACTTATACAAAAATGCCTTGTTCGCTCAAATAAATCCATTAAGGAAAATATAAAATAACAATATATTTATAAAATTAATAAAATGCAGTTAGTAAAACTAATATAAAAGCATATTTTTTTTACAGTAATAATAAGCTTCTTTCTTATATTACCTTGTTAATATTTATATTTTTCATTATATTGCCAGTTTTGTATTTCTTCGTTTTTATTAATTCCAAATATTTCGTATTTTATCAATATTTTCTTCATTATGTCTCTTGGTGTCCAGAATACTATTCTTTTTAATTGTGTCTCTAGTTTATAAGTTTCCTTCAGCCTGACATACACCATTAAAACTAATGGTATGTAATAGTAGTTTACTAGAAATCTAATTTGCGCGACCATTATGGTGTCACAAATCGTTTGGTTATTGGATCTCGTAAGATTTTGGTAGAATAACGTCTTTTTCTTAATGTCACCCAATGTTCACTTCAAAAGTCCTTTGGTGTCTAGTCTTACGTTCATGCCTAGGTATTTAGCTCCTCTACTTTATTAATACCTTCTACTTCCTGGATATAACTAAATTTTTTCCCCATTACTTAAGTAGAAAGTTTTCTTAAAATTGAGCTTCTAGTTATGAGTCTTTTATATTTCCTAAAACCTTCGATTACTCTCAACAATTATCGTTTGGCTTTTATGTTGACAAGAATATCATCTGCAAATGCAATAAGTTTGCCTTTGTTTATAAGCGATTTTAATTCTTATTGTGAGTACAACGCATCTTGTAAGTAGATGTTAAAAAAGCATTGGTGAGATTCTGCTCCCTTACGCAACTCCTTTCATCGCTTTTTTCTATTCTCCTTCATAGATTATTTTGTTGTATTTGTATAGTTATCGATAAGATGAACTATTTTGCTATCTTCTTCTGATTTTATTATCTATTGAAAGATGTGCAGCAGTTCGTCTTTCCAGACTGAATCGTATGCCTTCTGCAGATCCACGAATAAGAACGCCTCTCTGTCCTTACTCCTCCTTCTTGAAAACTTGATGTGTTCAAACTGTCTGATTAGATTTAAGTGGGTGCTCTTGTTCTTTTTAAACCCATTTTGATAACTTTTTGTTTAAAGTAGTTCACTCTTTTGTTCACAATAATCTTTTCTATTATCTTGTTGAGATGTGAATTCACTACGAGTTGTCTGGTATTGCTAATGTCTGGGTACTAGTCTCCTTGACATTTGTATGGTAATACCAATCTTCCTTCTTTTAGGTATTGTGGGATGCTTCCGGTGTTCAACCATTCCTCTATTTTATCACTTACTGTCTTTCTCATGCTCTCTGATTTCTATAACATTTTTCCATCAAATTATCTTAACTTATTGCTTTGTTGAAATTACACTCTGCAATGCTTCTCATGACATCCTAGACTTGACAAAAACTTTATGAGCTTTGTTTATTCACCAAAGCTGTGTCCCCCCCATTTTATTCTTGTCATTTAACTATTCTTAATCTTGTCATCCTCAAACAACTTATTTTAAAATTCTGTGACAATCTTTATGGTTTGGTCTCCTTATTATACTCTCTCCGTTTATTGTTAGCCCCTTTATTGGTTGTGTTTGTTTTTGGTTCTTCGTAAGTCGCTTGACTAAGTAAAAGAATCCCTTCAAATCGTTTCTATCTAAACTGTGTTCCATGACTTGTATCGCTTCGTTCAACTGTTATTTGATGTCCTGGTACAAACTATTTCCTTTTTTTTGACGTTGTTCTTAACTACCCAATATGGTGGTTATTGATACCAGTTCTTCGCTTTGCTTTATTTCTCCAAATTATCTTCAAAGCATCTTCTTATCGGGAGGTCCAGGCCTTGAAATCTTATTATCCTTCCCTCTTCAATGAATGTTTTCCAACATTACCTCCTAACATCTGAGATTCTCACTATCTTCTCCTTATCCGTAATCTTCAGATTATGTTCTTAGTATTTCACTTTTAGTTTAACTTGTCTTTGTTTGTGGTCTGTTGAGCTCAATTGTTCGAGTTCCCATCATGATATTTCTACATTTGAGAATACTTGATCTAGTTGGTTGCCTTTAGTATGAGTCTCTACTCCCTCTGGAATTCATTTAAATAGGCCTTCCTTTTTAAGTCTCTTACTAAAATATTTTAAGTGGAAATTGAAATCTCCCATTACTATGATCCTTTGTTTATCGCATTTCGTTTTTATTTATCTAATCGTGAACATCACTCTGTTCTACAGTTCTTATATTTCGTTATACATGTACGGTTGAATGTAAACTGTGATAATGTGTAGTGGGTAGTCTTCTACTTTAAAAATATCCCATGCCAGGAATTACTTTAGGGTTTTTATAGTTTTCATTTGTTATTTTCCACTATTCATGGTCAAAACTCCACCATTTCTTGATAATTATGTTTGTGTAATGTTTTGACTATTCAATCCAATCATCTGTTAGAGTCTCGTTCCCACAAGTGCTATGAAATCGGGGTTCTTGTCCTCAATCTCCCTTAGAATTTGGTCTTGCTTTAACTTGAAAGTTAATCCCTGACGTTTTATTTGCAGATCTTTAGTTCGATGTTCAACGTCGGCATCTATCTTATATTATTTATTATTTCAGTTCTTCTCTTACTTCTTTGTTACTCAGCGAATCTTTCGTTCCTTCTAACCCATCTTGCACCTTCCCTTTACGGTTGATGGAAGTGGAGCTTTCGGTTATTTTCAATTGGTATAGAAAATTTTTTCAAGTTTTTATAACTAATATTATTATTGACTTGAGCATATTGAATTTTTGTTGACCTTGATTCACTTTATCCTTTTTTAAATATTTAAAAATATTCTTAAATCTTTTTTTGTGATTATTTTTTAGCTCGTTCAGCATCCTCTGCATACACTGGTAGTTTTCTTCTCTCGGCTTTCTGCTAACTCTGTGTTTCCATCTGTTTCCCGCTGTTTCTTTCCCCCTGTTTAAATTCCTTTAATTTTCAATTTTTAAATGAATTAAATATATATTTATATATTTATATATTTGTTTATGAATCCAAGATGCATTCTTAACATTCTTAAACATATCCCTTAATTTAGATAATCAAATAATGCACACTAGGAGATAATTTGAGATTAAGTTTGGTAAAAAACTAATATTTTGCCAAGACTAGCATGAAAATGCATCCCTTTGTTATTCAACAAGTAAACCTGATTAACTTATAATATAAAACTAAGTCTTCACACTTACTTTCTTGATGAAATAAACTACAAAATTTATAAAATAAATATAATAGTAATTTGATATGGTCTGCATCTTATGCAGGTAATTTCAATTTAAAAGCTTGTTTATTTTGTATCAATGCCTATTTAATGATAATGAAAGAGAATGCTAAATCATTAAAAATAGTATAAGGAGAATAGTTTATAAGCTTTTATCTGAAAATTTCTCATCAGGCTCATTTTCATTCAGTCATTGAAAGCAATTGACAACACCAAGAACATAATCCATGTAAGCATATTATATATCTAAATATGCAACTAGCTTTTCTCTCGTTTAAAAACACTATTCTATGACAATTTATTATATTTCAATTTTTATAACTAGCTCATATAACTCAGTAAATTTTAGGAGAAAATTCACTTATATAATAACTTCATAAACAGTAAGGAAATACTAGAAAAGCTTGCTTAAGTCTAGCAACAAGGCACTCATAAATATGTAAAATGGGGTAAAATTGCCACCACTATCACAATGTTCCCTCTTGATTTCTTCAATATTAAACTTTTAATTCAATTCTCATAAACATTATTATAATTAGTGAAGATTCACTCTGGAATGCTCTGAGATTATTCGCAACTTAAACAGAAATGATTAGTGATATTTTGATACTTCTTGAGATAAAAAGTGAAAAGCGAAAAGAAACATATTATAAATATATATAATTATGTTTTTGGTATTACATACAATAGAACGAGATTAGTTTATGAAAGATAGCAAGTATCATGTTTAAATATGTGAACTTAATGTTAAATTCATGAATTAACGTATATATTAAATAATTATGATTAAATTAATTTTAATTTTAGGGGCTTACCCGCTTATTAAAAGCTAAATTTTATTAATTGTATATTCCTATATTTTGAAATTCTTAAATTAAATACTCAAAATCACTTTACTGATAATAATATCTCAATAAAGACTATCTTAGTATATTTCATTTTACTGTGGCTAAATTTAATATAGATATCTCAATAATCATTCCAATATGTTATAAGGGAGGCAAAAGTGCTAGTATTTCCTTTTATAAAAATAACAAAAAATTGATTACTGTTTTAAATATGTAAATTTTATGAAAATAATCACAGTTTAACCAACCTTTCTTAATTACTACTGTAATTATTGTTTTCAAAGCAATTAGGGCAAGCAGCAAAAGGTAAAGCAATTAAAATTTAAATTCAGCATCAATTACGGTTTAACTTCAAATTATAAACCTAAAGTGTTTTAATTTAATTGTTATACAACATATTACAACTCATCTATTATGATTTAATATATTTTAGCTTACTTAGAAATATGAGTTAATGTTAGTGTCTCAATATGTAAAAATAGTAAAGCTTCTAAGGAATGTTAGAATCTGTACATTAAAGAATGTAAAATGAGATCGGTATGCTAATTAACAACCTGGAATCTTGTCACTTACTTCAACGCTGAAGCATCAATTGTCATTTTAAATGCATTCATCATCAATTATTAATTGAGAACTTTCAGTAAATCACTTATTTATAAAATAGATTTATTAAATATAAATTTGTGAAGAATTACTATTATAAATAAGATAAATTATAAAGATATTTATGATTGTTTGATGATATTTGGTATAAACAATTCTAAGCAAGGATAAATTTATGAGAGGATAATCGTCTTCTCAAGATTAACAAACATTGCTGAATATATTTTATTAAATCATTTATTCACTTTAAAAATAAATGATTATACCATTTTATTATTGTTCATACACATTATCAAGAATCAGTGGTAATTTATTTAAATTTAATATGAAATATAATTACAGGCTAATTCCTCAATGACATCCTCAGCATAACAAACTGGTGAGAATTAATCCCATAACCTCATCAATAAATTGGTGAGATTAGTTGTGAAATCTATTATTGATTTGGTATTTAAAGGTTACCTATAATGACAAATAATGGTATTAAACAATGGTAAGCACATTAATAATAATTAGAATAAAAGAATAAAATCATTAGAGATAAGGAGGTTGGTTGTTAATACTATATTTAAAATCGTATAAATACTTTACAATTCTTAATTGTAAAGGTGTCTATAGTATCAATAATAGTTCATCATAAATGCTAATTATCATAATAAGCTCATAAATAAAGATTAGAAGTAGTGCAACATTATTTCATGATTAATTAAATCCTATAATTAATATTATGCATTTTAAATTAAATTAAAAACTTACATCAATTGAGACGCTGATGGCTATTACCTCTCGAATAAGAATGTTTCATGGAGGCTGGAGGTTCATAATGTCTTTCTCGTGTATTCTACTCCTCATCGTGTACATATATGGTTCGAAATATGGCTCAGAATTAGGGAGATCGTGACTGGATTTAAAATGTTGCTATTTAATCATTGTTACGACACATCGATCATGGATATTGTAAAAACTGCTTTATGCCAGCAATGACACCTAAAGATGCAGTTTTAGTGAGACCCCGTCTCTGTGAATTTCTAGGATGCCTGGCAGTCTTTAATAGGCTGAGATAGTTCTTCTAATATGAATCTATTGGCCTTAGATTCATTGAGCTTTGGTGAATTAGTATAATGTAGCCACTTCAAGCTTTTATTTCATTTTTAGAAAAGCGATGCAAACAAGTCTCTATTGTGATAAAGTCTAATATCTACGTGCTACCTCTGCAAAATCCAGCATCAAACCAACTATACGTTAAAGTTGATCAATTTGAGGTGAAGTAGCCACAAGAAAGTTCTAAAGTGTCAATAGGGAAAAGAATGCCGATGATGAGGATGACTCCGAGTCTCGAATTTATCTATGATGCCTAAGGAAGCAGTAGAAGATCCTAAGAAAATACAATACTATTTATCAAAATCTGGTTGTTCTTAGATGAATTTACTAAGGTATTATCTCTAAATTTTAAAGAATTTCTTTGTAAGATTAGAGGAAGATAGCACATGCGCTAAAGGTAACGCATATTTCAACAAAAGATATCTCCATTTGATTTAAATCGTAGAGATCAAGACATGTGCAATAGGGTCTAAGCAAATCTCAATAAATGGGGTCTGAAATAAAGATTCTCGCTTATCTCACCTCAAAATTCAGATGTCTGAGTCGGAGATTCCATCTCCCTTCGTTTTTGCACGGAAAATTGAGTGGTAGCACTGTAAATTGCCTTTTCAAAAATGCTTCTGTCAATTCGTTTGCAAAACCATTTACGAAATAAGACTATAAAATATGGCAAATAATAGATTCTCCTTTGATTATCATGAAAAAGTTGCAATTAGACCAGTGTATGAGGCTAAATGAAGCATATAATTATTAGGAGATAAATCAAAATGGTAAAGTTTCAAACATGGAGACCAAATAAACTCAAAGAGAGGTTGAGGAACATAAAAGAAAATCTCGTATGCAATAATATCCTTTACTTCAGGATTTCCTTACCTCTCTCTAAAATATCAGGAGTTCGAACTTAAATACTAGAGAGTGTCAAAGATAAGATTTAAAGTCAATGAGAATTTAGAGCTTGCACAACCTAAAAATGCTTTGCCGGTCGATTGATAAAGAACTGTGATATACAAATTTAACTCTATGATCAAAGAAGTAGGTAGGAATCAAGATAACTGATATGGCTGGAATTGGTAAAACTAATAAATAATTAAAAGCTTTTTTACTTGCATAAAACGTAATTTAAAAATAGTATATTATTATCAAATTATGGTCTAAGCTATTTTGCAATAAATAGTTTTTGGATGTATTTTATTTTTTATTCGCTCTAATTTTCAAATTCTTTTTATCATTTAAATTTATCTATAGTCTCCTGAAAAAGACAAAAGGCAAAGATTTCGTAAATGCTAATATAGCAAGTAATGGCATTTACAATATTACAAAAACATAAGTTATAAATAAATATATAAAATAATTCTACAGTTTATAAGTGCGGATACCAGAGTATATATTTAATACAAATAAATAAGAGTTTAATAGCTTTTTATAAGTTGAAATAAACTAAAAGAAGTATAATTGAAGAAGAAAAGATCACAAAGTACGGGTCATCTGATGATAAAATTAATCTGAATGCGATGACATTAGATGGAACAATTGTATGCTGTTCTTGTATTAATACAATAATATAAATATCTAAAGATTATTAATTTTACCTTAAGTTATTAAATATCTATCTTCTATATATATATATTTTTAATTATATCCATAATAGTTAATATAAATAAAGAAAAAACATAACAAATAAGTAATATTTATATTTTATAAATCTACTTTTATACATCAACTTTTATTTTATATCTTTATTTATAAATATATCAAACAATATTTTATTTATTTATTTTTAAACCCTAATATTTAAATTATTTATATAAAAAATATAAATTATATTATTTGCATAACTCTTAAAACAAATATGACTAATTTTACAGCTAGATATCAAATATATGAACACATTAAATTTGCAAATAATTATATAATTAATCATATTTATGTATGAAATACTAAAAAGGCATCAAATTTAAACGAAATAATTTAATTTAAGAAATACATCATATTAAGTATGAGATAAAATATTTTTCTAAATAAAAGAAATATACATACATAGGAATCATGAATATATCACCACAAAAATTAATGAAATAATAATAATTTGAAGATAGTAAGAAGAAAATAAATATATAGTAATTATAATTAAAAAAATAGGTTAAAATTATATTAATTGTAATTAAAAAATAAAGATAAAAAAATTAAGAAATTGAATTGATAAAAAATGGAAATAAATAAATAACTACTATTTAGCTAATTTCCTAATTATATATTAAATGACAAATAAATATATATAAACAATTAAAAAGATAAGTACATCATCACAAGATATTCAATCTTTTTGTCAATGAAGGAGTGCTCGTAGGAATAGTGCGCATGGATAATCTTGCTCAGTTTTAAAAGATCTCTCTGAAAACATCCTATAATATATAAGTATGAAAAATTTGTCTCCTCAAAACACAAATTTATAAAAAACCCCAAGAGTATATTTTAAAGTAAAATAAATTTAAATTCAAATTAAATAAAGTATTTTTATTATTATAAGAACTTTGGTAGCTTAATGTTAAATTAAATAAATACTAATATATATTTATTTAGCAACCGCCCTAATGCAAAAGAAAATAAGCAACCAAGTTTAAATATGCAAATCTGATTAAAATAAAGTCACAAGGCTAATATTTAATTATAAAAATAATTACAGCCCAGTCCAAACAAAAATGTTGAGACCAGGTAATAAAGTATCACACAAAAACATTTCCTTCCTATCATCGCCATAGGTGAAGGTAGAACACCTAATCCTACAGAATACAAATAACTCATATATTCAAATATTTAAATTAAAAAATTAATATAGAAAAGAATAACCTAGAGTTGGGTAGTTGAGAAATTGTTCATATGAAATTGCAATTAAAATATGTTATAAATGACTTCAAGGATACCTAAAAAGTCTAAGAGTTATTACTTTGTGAAAGCGTAGTAGAATAATTCGTAAATGAAAATGATTAAATTAAGTAATTAATATAGACAAGAATAAACTTGAAGTAGCGAAAAAATGACCTGAATCTGTATTTTTGGGAGTTCTTAGGATTTATGAATTCGAAGCTGCCTGTTTGTAGAGAATAGATCAGTGAAGGATAAATTTTGAAAAATTGCAAAAATAAACAAATTGAACCTCTATAACTTTAAACAATGACTATATATCTGATGATCCACTGTGAAACTATTGTTCATAAAAAAGACTTAAAATGGCTGTATCTTTGCGCGCTTTGAAGATAGATTAATTCTGATTTTATATTCGTGTTCAGCGAGGTCAAAATGACCAGAATTGATATTTTCGGGAGTTTTTGGGAAATATAAATTGCAAGTTGAGTTTTGCCGGGGAAAGGTTCGGCTCCAGGGCCAAATTTTTAAAAATGGAAAAATGGACAAAATGACCCTCCTATAACTTTTGAAAATGACTATATATCTGGTGTTTTGGTGTCACACTCTTGTTCAGGAGCCCAAATTTAGTGGATTTGCTTAATTCCAGGTCATCTCATGAATTTCCGTGACCTGCCTTGAAAACCCTCAAAATGGATGTTTAACACACTCACTCATCAATTTCTATAATAAAACTTAATATGACTGTATCTTTGCGCGCTTTGAAGAAAAATTAATTCTGATTTTATATTCGTGTTCAGCGAGGTTAAAATGACCAGAATTGATATTTTCGGGAGTTTTTGGGAAATATAAATTGCAAGTTGAGTTTTGCCGGGGAAAGGTTCGGCTCCAGGGCCAAATTTTTAAAAATGGAAAAATGGACAAAATGACCCTCCTATAACTTTTGAAAATGACTATATATCTGGTGTTTTGGTGTCACACTCTTGTTCAGGAGCCCAAATTTAGTGGATTTGCTTAATTCCAGGTCATCTCATGAATTTCCGTGACCCTCTCCCCGCTGCCTTGAAAACCCTCAAAATCGATGTTTAACACACTCACTCATCAATTCCTATAATAAAACTTAATATGGCGGTATCTTTGCGCGCTTTGAAGATAAATTAATTCTGATTTTATATTCGTGTTCAGCGAGGTCAAAATGACCAGAATTGATATTTTCGGGAGTTTTTGGGAAATATAAATTGCAAGTTGAGTTTTGCCGGGGAAAGGTTCGGCTCCAGGGCCAAATTTTAAAAAGGGAAAAATGGACAAAATGACCCCCCTATAACTTTTGAAAATGACTACATATCTGGTGTTCCGGTGTCACACTCTTGTTCAGGAGCCCAAATTTAGTGGATTTGCTTAATTCCAGGTCATCTCATGAATTTCCGTGACCCTCTCCCGCTGCCTTGAAAACCCTCTAAATCGATGTTTAACACACTCACTCATCAATTCCTATAATAAAATTTAATATGACTGTATCTTTGCGCGCTTTGAAGATAAATTAATTCTGATATTATATTCGTGTTCAGCGAGGTCAAAAATGACCAGAATTGATATTTTCGGGAGTTTTTGGGAAATATAAATTGCAAGTTGAGTTTTGCCGGGGAAAGGTTCGGCTCCACGGCCAAATTTTAAAAATGGAAAAATGGACAAAATGACCCCCCTATAACTTTTGAAAATGACTATATATCTGGTGTTCCGGTGTCACACTCTTGTTCAGGAGCCCAAATTTAGTGGATTTGCTTAATTCCAGGTCATCTCATGAATTTCCGTGACCCTCTCCCGCTGCCTTGAAAACCCTCAAAATCGATGTTTAACACACTCACTCATCAATTCCTATAATAAAACTTAATATGGCTGTATCTTTGCGCGCTTTGAAGATAAATTAATTCTGATGTTATATTCGTGTTCAGCGAGGTCAAAATGACCAGAATTGATATTTTCGGGAGTTTTTGGGAAATATAAATTGCAAGTTGAGTTTTTTTGCCGGGGAAAGGTTCGGCTCCAGGGCCAAATTTTAAAAATGGAAAAATGGACAAAATGACCCCCCTATAACTTTTGAAAATGACTACATTATGGTGTTCCGGTGTCACACTCTTGTTCAAGAGTCCAAATTTAGTGGATTTGCTTAATTCCAGGTCATCTCATGAATTTCCGTGACCCTCTCCCGCTGCCTTGAAAACCCTCAAAATCGATGTTTAACACACTCACTCATCAATTCCTATAATAAAACTTAATATGGCTGTATCTTTGCGCGCTTTGAAGATAAATTAATTCTGATTTTATATTCGTGTTCAGCGAGGTCAAAATGACCAGAATTGATATTTTCGGGAGTTTTTGGGAAATATAAATTGCAAGTTGAGTTTTGCCGGGGAAAGGTTCGGCTCCAGGGCCAAATTTTTAAAAATGGAAAAATGGACAAAATGACCCTCCTATAACTTTTGAAAATGACTATATATCTGGTGTTTTGGTGTCACACTCTTGTTCAGGAGCCCAAATTTAGTGGATTTGCTTAATTCCAGGTCATCTCATGAATTTCCGTGACCCTCTTCCCGCTGCCTTGAAAACCCTCAAAATCGATGTTTAACACACTCACTCATCAACTCCTATAATAAAACTTAATATGGCTGTATCTTTGCGCTTTCAAGATAAATTAATTCTGATTTTATATTCGTGTTCAGCGAGGTCAAAATGAGCAGAATTGATATTTTCGGGAGTTTTTGTGAAATATAAATTGCAAGTTGAGTTTTGGCGGGGAAAGGTTCGGCTACAGGGCGAAATTATAAAAGTGGAAAAATGGACAAAATGGCCCCCCCATAACTTTTGAAAATGACTATATATCTGGTGTTCCGGTGTCACACTCTTGTTCAGGAGCCCAAATTTAGTGGATTTGCTTAATTCCAGGTCATCTCATGAATTTCCGTGACCCTCTCCCGCTGCCTTGAAAACCCTCAACATCGATGTTTAACACACTCACTCATCAATTCCTATAATAAAACTTAATATGGCTGTATCTTTGCGCGCTTTGAAGATAAATTAATTCTGATTTTATATTCGTGTTCAGCGAGGTCAAAATGAGTAGAATTGAAATTTTCGGGAGTTTTTGGGAAATATAAATTGCAAGTTGAGTTTTGCCGGGGAAAGGTTCTGCGCCATGGCCAAATTTTAAAAATGGAAAAATGGAAAAATGACCCCCCTATAACTTTTGAAAATGACTATATATCTGGTGTTCCGGTGTCACACTCTTGTTCAGGAGCCCAAATTTAGTGGATTTGCTTAATTCCAGGTCATCTCATGAATTTCCGTGACCCTCTCCCGCTGCCTTGAAAACCCTCAAAATCGATGTTTCACACACTCACTCATCAATTCCTATAATAAAACTTAATATGGCTGTATCTTTGAGCGCTTTGAAGATAAAGTAATTCTGATTTTATATTCGTGTTCAGCGAGGTCAAAATGACCAGAATTGATATTTTCGGGAGTTTTTGGGAAATATAATTGCAATTTGAGTTTTTGCCGGGGAAAGGTTCGGCTCCAGGGCCAAATTTTAAAAATGGAAAAATGGACAAAATGACCCCCCTATAACTTTTGAAAATGACTACATTATGGTGTTCCGGTGTCACACTCTTGTTCAAGAGTCCAAATTTAGTGGATTTGCTTAATTCCAGGTCATCTCATGAATTTCCGTGACCCTCTCCCGCTGCCTTGAAAACCCTCAAAATCGATGTTTAACACAGTCACTCATCAATTCCTATAATAAAACTTAATATGGCTGTATCTTTGCCCGCTTTGAAGATAAATTAATTCTGATTTTATATTCGTGTTCAGCGAGGTCAAAATGACCAGAATTGATATTTTCGGGAGTTTTTGGGAAATATAAATTGCAAGTTGAGTTTTGCCGGGGAAAGGTTCGGCTCCAGGGCCAAATTTTTAAAAATGGAAAAATGGACAAAATGACCCTCCTATAACTTTTGAAAATGACTATATATCTGGTGTTTTGGTGTCACACTCTTGTTCAGGAGCCCAAATTTAGTGGATTTGCTTAATTCCAGGTCATCTCATGAATTTCCGTGACCCTCTCCCGCTGCCTTGAAAACCCTCAAAATGGATGTTTAACACACTCACTCATCAATTTCTATAATAAAACTTAATATGACTGTATCTTTGCGCGCTTTGAAGAAAAATTAATTCTGATTTTATATTCGTGTTCAGCGAGGTTAAAATGACCAGAATTGATATTTACGGGAGTTTTTGGGAAATATAAATTGCAAGTTGAGTTTTTGCGGGGAAAGGTTCGGCTCCAGGGCCAAATTTTAAAGATGGAAAAATGGACAAAATGACCCCCCTATAACTTTTGAAAATGACTATATATCTGGTGTTCCGGTGTCACACTCTTGTTCAGGAGCCCAAATTTAGTGGATTTGCTTAATTCCAGGTCATCTCATGAATTTCCGTGACCCTCTCCCGCTGCCTTGAAAACCCTCAAAATCGATGTCTAACACACTCACTCATCAATTTCTATAATAAAACTTAATATGGCTGTATCTTTGCGCGCTTTGAAGATAAATTAATTCTGATTTTATATTCGTGTTCAGCCGAGGTCAAAATGACCAGCATTGATATTTTCGGGAGTTTTTGGGAAATATAAATTGCAAGTTGAGTTTTGCCGGGGAAAGGTTCGGCTCCAGGGCCAAATTTTAAAAATGGAAAAATGGACAAAATGACCCCCCTATAACTTTTGAAAATGACTATATATCTGGTGTTCCGGTGTCACACTCTTGTTCAGGAGCCCAAATTTAGTGATTTGCTTAATTCCAGGTCATCTCATGAATTTCCGTGACCCTCTCCCGCTGCCTTGAAAACCCTCAAAATCGATGTTTAACACACTCCCTCATCAATTCCTATAATAAAACTTAATATGGCTGTATCTTTGGGCGCTTTCAAGATAAATTAATTCTGATTTTATATTCGTGTTCAGCGAGGTCAAAATGAGCAGAATTGATATTTTCGGGAGTTTTTGTGAAATATAAATTGCAAGTTGAGTTTTGGCGGGGAAAGGTTCGGCTACAGGGCGAAATTATAAAAGTGGAAAAATGGACAAAATGGCCCCCCCATAACTTTTGAAAATGACTATATATCTGGTGTTCCGGTGTCACACTCTGTTCAGGAGCCCAAATTTAGTGGATTTGCTTAATTCCAGGTCATCTCATGAATTTCCGTGACCCTCTCCCGCTGCCTTGAAAACCCTCAAAATCGATGTTTAACACACTCACTCCTCAATTCCTATAATAAAACTTAATATGGCTGTATCTTTGCGCGCTTTGAAGATAAATTAATTCTGATTTTATATTCGTGTTCAGCGAGGTCAAAATGACCAGAATTGATATTTTCGGGAGTTTTTGGGAAATATAAATTGCAAGTTGAGTTTTGCCGGGGAAAGGTTCGGCTCCAGGGCCAATTTTAAAAATGGAAAAATGGACAAAATGACCCCCCTATAACTTTTGAAAATGACTATATATCTGGTGTTCCGGTGTCACACTCTTGTTCAGGAGCCCAAATTTAGTGGGTTTGCTTAATTCCAGGTCATCTCATGAATTTCCGTGACCCTCTCCCGCTGCCTTGAAAACCCTCAAAATGGATGTTTAACACACTCACTCATCAATTTCTATAATAAAACTTAATATGACTGTATCTTTGCGCGCTTTGAAGAAAAATTAATTCTGATTTTATATTCGTGTTCAGCGAGGTTAAAATGACCAGAATTGATATTTACGGGAGTTTTTGGGAAATATAAATTGCAAGTTGAGTTTTTGCGGGGAAAGGTTCGGCTCCAGGGCCAAATTTTAAAAATGGAAAAATGGACAAAATGACCCCCCTATAACTTTTGAAAATGACTATATATCTGGTGTTCCGGTGTCACACTCTTGTTCAGGAGCCCAAATTTAGTGGATTTGCTTAATTCCAGGTCATCTCATGAATTTCCGTGACCCTCTCCCGCTGCGTTGAAAACCCTCAAAATGGATGTTTAACACACTCACTCATCAATTTCTATAATAAAACTTAATATGACTGTATCTTTGCGCGCTTTGAAGAAAAATTAATTCTGATTTTATATTCGTGTTCAGCGAGGTTAAAATGACCAGAATTGATATTTACGGGAGTTTTTGGGAAATATAAATTGCAAGTTGAGTTTTTGCGGGGAAAGGTTCGGCTCCAGGGCCAAATTTTAAAAATGGAAAAATGGACAAAATGAGCCCCCTATATCTTTTGAAAATGACTATATATCTGGTGTTCCAGTGTCACACTCTTGTTCTGGAGCCCAAATTTAGTGGATTTGCTTAATTCCAGGTCATCTCATGAATTTCCGTGACCCTCTCCCGCTGCCTTGAAAACCCTCAAAATCGATGTTTAACACACTCACTCATCAATTCGTATAATAAAACTTAATATGGCTGTATCTTTGGGCGCTTTCAAGATAAATTAATTCTGATTTTATATTCGTGTTCAGCGAGGTCAAAATGAGCAGAATTGATATTTTAGGTAGTTTTTGGGAAATATAAATTGCAAGTTGAGTTTTGGCGGGGAAAGGTTCGGCTACAGGGCGAAATTTTAAAAATGGAAAAATGGACTAAATGGCCCCCCCATAACTTTTGAAAATAACTATATATCTGGTGTTCCGGTGTCACTTTCTTGTTCAGGAGCCCAAATTTAGTGGATTTGCTTAATTCCAGGTCATCTCATGAATTTCCGTGACCCTCTCCCGCTGCCTTGAAAACCCTCAAAATCGATGTTTAACACACTCCCTCATCAATTCCTATAATAAAACTTAATATGGCTGTATCTTTGCGCGCTTTGAAGATAAATTAATTCTGATTTTATATTCGTGTTCAGCGAGGTCAAAATGACCAGAATTGATATTTTCGGGAGTTTTTGGGAAATATAAATTGCAAGTTGAGTTTTGCCGGGGAAAGGTTCGGCTCCACGGCCAAATTTTAAAAATGGAAAAATGGACAAAATGACCCCCCTATAACTTTTGAAAATGACTATATATCTGGTGTTCCGGTGTCACACTCTTGTTCAGGAGCCCAAATTTAGTGGATTTGCTTAATTCCAGGTCATCTCATGAATTTCCGTGACCCTCTCCCGCTGCCTTGAAAACCCTCTAAATCGATGTTTAACACACTCACTCATCAATTCCTATAATAAAATTTAATATGACTGTATCTTTGCGCGCTTTGAAGATAAATTAATTCTGATATTATATTCGTGTTCAGCGAGGTCAAAATGACCAGAATTGATATTTTCGGGAGTTTTTGGGAAATATAAATTGCAAGTTGAGTTTTGCCGGGGAAAGGTTCGGCTCCAGGGCCAAATTTTAAAAGTGGAAAAATGGACAAAATGACCCCCCTATAACTTTTGAAAATGACTATATATCTGGTGTTCCGGTGTCACACTCTTGTTCAGGAGCCCAAATTTAGTGGATTTGCTTAATTCCAGGTCATCTCATGAATTTCCGTGACCCTCTCCCGCTGCCTTGAAAACCCTCAAAATGGATGTTTAACACACTCACTCATCAATTTCTATAATAAAACTTAATATGACTGTATCTTTGCGCGCTTTGAAGAAAAATTAATTCTGATTTTATATTCGTGTTCAGCGAGGTTAAAATGACCAGAATTGATATTTACGGGAGTTTTTGGGAAATATAAATTGCAAGTTGAGTTTTTGCGGGGAAAGGTTCGGCTCCAGGGCCAAATTTTAAAAATGGAAAAATGGACAAAATGACCCCCCTATAACTTTTGAAAATGACTATATATCTGGTGTTCCAGTATCACACTCTTGTTCAGGAGCCCAAATTTAGTGGATTTGCTTAATTCCAGGTCATCTCATGAATTTCCGTGAACCTCTCCCGCTGCCTTGAAAACCCTCAAAATCGATGTTTAACACACTCCTCATCAATTCCTATAATAAAACTTAATATGGCTGTATCTTTGCGCGCTTTGAAGATAAATTAATTCTGATTATATATTCGTGTTCAGCGAGGTCAAAATGACCAGAATTGATATTATCGGGAGTTTTTGGGAAATATAAATTGCAAGTTGAGTTTTGCCGGGGAAAGGTTCGGCTCCAGGGCCAAATTTTAAAGATGGAAAAATGGACAAAATGACCCCCCTATAACTTTTGAAAATGACTATATATCTGGTGTTCCGGTGTCACACTCTTGTTCAGGAGCCCAAATTTAGTGGATTTGCTTAATTCCAGGTCATCTCATGAATTTCCGTGACCCTCTCCCGCTGCCTTGAAAACCCTCAAAATCGATGTTTAACACACGCACTCATCAATTCCTATAATAAAACTTAATATGGCTGTATCTTTGCGCGCTTTGAAGATAAATTAATTCTGATTTTATATTCGTGTTCAGCGAGGTCAAAATGACCAGAATTGATATTTTCGGGAGTTTTTGGGAAATATAAATTGCAAGTTGAGTTTTGCCGGGGAAAGGTTCGGCTCCAGGGCCAATTTTAAAAATGGAAAAATGGACAAAATGACCCCCCTATAACTTTTGAAAATGACTATATATCTGGTGTTCCGGTGTCACACTCTTGTTCAGGAGCCCAAATTTAGTGGATTTGCTTAATTCCAGGTCATCTCATGAATTTCCGTGACCCTCTCCCGCTGCCTTGAAAACCCTCAAAATCGATGTTTAACACACGCACTCATCAATTCCTATAATAAAACTTAATATGGCTGTATCTTTGCGCGCTTTGAAGATAAATTAATTCTGATTTTATATTCGTGTTCAGCGAGGTCAAAATGACCAGAATTGATATGTTCGGGAGTTTTTGGGAAATATAAATTGCAAGTTGAGTTTTGCCGGGGAAAGGTTCGGCTCCAGGGCCAAATTTTAAAAATGGAAAAATGGACAAAATGAGCCCCCTATATCTTTTGAAAATGACTATATATCTGGTGTTCCAGTGTCACACTCTTGTTCAGGAGCCCAAATTTAGTGGATTTGCTTAATTCCAGGTCATCTCATGAATTTCCGTGACCCTCTCCCGCTGCCTTGAAAACCCTCAAAATCGATGTTTAACACACTCACTCATCAATTCCTATAATAAAACTTAATATGACTGTATCTTTGCGCGCTTTGAAGATAAATTAATTCTGATATTATATTCCTGTTCAGCGAGGTCAAAATGACCAGAATTGATATTATCGGCAGTTTTTGGGAAAATAAATTGCAAGTTGAGTTTTGCCGGGGAAAAGTTCGGCGCCAGGGCCAAATTTAAAAATAGAAAAATGGACAAAATGACCCCCCTATAACTTTTGAAAATGACTATATATCAGGTGTTCCGGTATCACACTCTTGTTCAGGAGCCCAAATTTAGTGATTTGCTTAATTCCAGGTCATCTCATGAATTTCCGTGACCCTCTCCGCTGCCTTGAAAACCCTCAAAATCGATGTTTAACACACTCACTCATCAATTCCTATAATAAAACTTAATATGGCTGTATCTTTGCGCGCTTTGAAGATAAATTAATTCTGATATTATATTCCTGTTCAGCGAGGTCAAAATGACCAGAATTGATATTTTCGGCAGTTTTTGGGAAATATAAATTGCAAGTTGAGTTTTGCCGGGGAAAAGTTCGGCGCCAGGGCCAAATTTAAAAATGGAAAAATGGACAAAATGACCCCCCTATAACTTTTGAAAATGACTATATATCTGGTGTTCCGGTGTCACACTCTTGTTCAGGAGCCCAAATTTAGTGGATTTGCTTAATTCCAGGTCATCTCATGAATTTCCGTGACCCTCTCCCGCTGCCTTGAAAACCCTCAAAATCGATGTTTAACACACGCACTCATCAATTCCTATAATAAAACTTAATATGGCTGTATATTTGCGCGCTTTGAAGATAAAGTAATTCTGATTTTATATTCGTGTTCAGCGAAGTCAAATGACCAGAATTGATATTTTCGGGAGTTTTTGGGAAATATAAATTGCAAGTTGAGTTTTGCCGGGGAAAGATTCGGCTCCAGGGCCAAATTTTAAAAAGGGAAAAATGGACAAAATGACCCCCCTATAACTTTTGAAAATGACTACATATCTGGTGTTCCGGTGTCACACTCTTGTTCAGGAGCCCAAATTTAGTGGATTTGCTTAATTCCAGGTCATCTCATGAATTTCCGTGACCCTCTCCCGCTGCCTTGAAAACCCTCAAAATGGATGTTTAACACACTCACTCATCAATTTCTATAATAAAACTTAATATGACTGTATCTTTGCGCGCTTTGAAGAAAAATTAATTCTGATTTTATATTCGTGTTCAGCGAGGTTAAAATGACCAGAATTGATATTTACGGGAGTTTTTGGGAAATATAAATTGCAAGTTGAGTTTTTGCGGGGAAAGGTTCGGCTCCAGGGCCAAATTTAAAAATGGAAAAATGGACAAAATGACCCCCCTATAACTTTTGAAAATGACTATATATCTGGTGTTCCAGTGTCACACTCTTGATCAGGACCCAAATTTAGTGGATTTGCTTAATTCCAGGTCATCTCATGAATTTCCGTGACCCTCACCCACTGCCTTGAAAACCCTAAAAATCGATGTCTAACACACTCACTCATCAATTCCTATAATAAAACTTAATATGGCTGTATCTTTGCGCGCTTTGAAGATAAAGTAATTCTGATTTTATATTCGTGTTCAGCGAGGTCAAAATGACCAGCATTGATATTTTCGGGAGTTTTTGGGAAATATAAATTGCAAGTTGAGTTTTTGCGGGGAAAGGTTCGGCTCCAGGGCCAAATTTTGAAAACTCAAAAATGGACAAAATGAGCACGCTGTAATTTTTGAAAATGACTTTATATCTGGTGTTCCGGTGTCGCACTCTTGTTCAGGAGCCCAAATTTAGTGGATTTGCTTAATTCCAGGTCATCTCATGAATTTCCGTGACCCTCTCCCGCTGCCTTGAAAACCCTCAAAATCGATGTTTAACACACTCCCTCATCAATTCCTATAATAAAACTTAATATGGCTGTATCTTTGGGCGCTTTCAAGATAAATTAATTCTGATTTTATATTCGTGTTCAGCGAGGTCAAAATGAGCAGAATTGATATTTTCGGGAGTTTTTGTGAAATATAAATTGCAAGTTGAGTTTTGGCGGGGAAAGGTTCGGCTACAGGGCGAAATTATAAAAGTGGAAAAATGGACAAAATGGCCCCCCCATAACTTTTGAAAATGACTATATATCTGGTGTTCCGGTGTCACACTCTTGTTCAGGAGCCCAAATTTAGTGGATTTGCTTAATTCCAGGTCATCTCATGAATTTCCGTGACCCTCTCCCGCTGCCATGAAAACCCTAAAAATCGATGTTTAACACACTCACTCATCAATTTCTATGATAAAACTTAATATGTCTGTATCTTTGCGCGCTTTGAAGATAAATTAATTCTGATTTTATATTCGTGTTCAGCGAGGTCAAAATGACCAGAATTGATATTTTCGGGAGTTTTTGGGAAATATAAATTGCAAGTTGAGTTTTGCCGGGGAAAGGTTCGGCTCCAGGGCCAAATTTTTAAAAATGGAAAAATGGACAAAATGACCCTCCTATAACTTTTGAAAATGACTATATATCTGGTGTTTTGGTGTCACACTCTTGTTCAGGAGCCCAAATTTAGTGGATTTGCTTAATTCCAGGTCATCTCATGAATTTCCGTGACCCTCCCCGCTGCCTTGGAAACCCTCAAAATCGATGTTTAACAAACTCACTCATCAATTCCTATAATAAAACTTAATATGGCTGTATCTTTGCGCGCTTTGAAGATAAATTAATTTCTGATTTTATATTCGTGTTCAGCGAGGTCAAAATGACCCGAATTGATATTTTCGGGTGTTTTTGGGAAATATAAATTGCAAGTTGAGTTTTTCCGGGGAAAGGTTCGGCTCCAGGGCCAAATTTTGAAAACTCAAAAATGGACAAAATGAGCACGCTGTAATTTTTGAAAATGACTTTATATCTGGTGTTCCGGTGTCGCACTCTTGTTCAGGAGCCCAAATTTAGTGGATTTGCTTAATTCCAGGTCATCTCATGAATTTCCGTGACCCTCTCCCGCTGCCTTGAAAACCCTCAAAATCGATGTTTCACACACTCACTCATCAATTCCTATAATAAAACTTAATATGGCTGTATCTTTGAGCGCTTTGAAGATAAAGTAATTCTGATTTTATATTCGTGTTCAGCGAGGTCAAAATGACCAGAATTGATATTTTCGGGAGTTTTTGGGAAATATAATTGCAAGTTGAGTTTTTGCGGGGAAAGGTTCGGCTCCAGGGCCAAATTTTGAAAACTCAAAAATGGACAAAATGAGCACGCTGTAATTTTTGAAAATGACTTTATATCTGGTGTTCCGGTGTCGCACTCTTGTTCAGGAGCCCAAATTTAGTGGATTTGCTTAATTCCAGGTCATCTCATGAATTTCCGTGACCCTCTCCCGCTGCCTTGAAAAACCTCAAAATCGATGTTTAACACACTCTCTCATCAATTCCTATAATAAAACTTAATATGCCTGTATCTTTGCGCGCTTTGAAGATAAATTATTCTGATTTCATATTCGTGTTCAGCGAGGTCAAAATGACCAGATTTGATATTTTCGGGAGTTTTTGGGAAATATAAATTGCAAGTTGAGTTTTGCCGGGGAAAGGTTCGGCTCCAGGGCTAAATTTTAAAAATAGAAAAATGGACAAAATGACCCCCCTATACTTTTTGAAAATGACTACATATCTGGTGTTCCGGTGTCACACTCTTGTTCAGGAGCCCAAATTTAGTGGATTTGCTTAATTCCAGGTCATCTCATGAATTTCCGTGACCCTCTCCCGCTGCCTTGAAAACCCTCAAAATCGATGTTTAACACACTCACTCATCAATTCGTATAATAAAACTTAATATGGCTGTATCTTTGCGCGCTTTGAAGATAAATTAATTCTGATTTTATATTCGTGTTCAGCGAGGTCAAAATGAGTAGAATTGAAATTTTCGGGAGTTTTTGGGAAATATAAATTGCAAGTTGAGTTTTGCCGGGGAAAGGTTCTGCGCCATGGCCAAATTTTAAAAATGGAAAAATGGAAAAATGACCCCCCTATAACTTTTGAAAATGACTATATATCTGGTGTTCCGGTGTCACA
>ARYC01007134.1:0-32639 GCA_000711775.1 Oxytricha trifallax
AATCTGGAACTGGCATCTTCTTGATGAAGGAATAGAGCAAGCTTCACAGACAGCGAAAGTCGCAGACAAAGTATGAAGTTAGCAAGAGACTTTATTCAAATATTTAGCCTCCAGAGTCGATGAACATAGATGCAGGAGCTGGCAGTAAGAGAAGAAACCTTGGGAGGAGGGAAGCAAGAAATAGAAGAAAAGAAAGAGAAGCCAGCTCCCTCTAAAGAATTCTAAATGTGACTTATATATTCATTAATTTAACTCTAAAACTTATTTATATACATTCACTCTCCCTTCTTTCGCACACTTTTAAGCCAATAAATTATCTACTCTCTTGGCTGAGCTTTTAATAAAGTCAACTGTATCAATAGGTAGGTCATGCATCAAGTGGTAGAGCAGCAGCTTCTTGTAATGGCCTTTTAATATACCCCAGTAGAACTCAATTCCATTAAACTATGGACTGTAAGGTACGTTGAACACTGGCGTTATTCTAAGTTGCTCATAACTCTTCCTTGTTTCTTTAGACTTATGAACAGAAAGATTATCAACGAAGAGTATAATCTCTTATTCAGGGTACTTCTCACTTAACTGCTCTAAGAACTTAATATACTGCTCTGTCTTAATAGAGCGAGGATGAATAACATAAGTTTCTAAACCAGCAATCTTCGCTAATACCTCCAAGAATTGCCATTGTTTATACCTTGACTTTCTAGTCATATACTTCTATATTACTATGCCTCTTATACCAAGATTTCCAGATAAAAGTGTTGAAGGTAAAGACAGCCTCGTCAGCATGTATAAACTTAATATTATTAATAATAGCTCTCTGCATTTAATTATAAATATAATTAAGATTATTGTTGTAAAATGGCAGAGTGAAATCAATCACTCTCTTGATACGATTAACACCTTTGTAAGAAATACCATCTCGCTTATAGATGTTGGCTATAGACTAAGCAGAGATCTTCAACTCAGGGAATTGGCGATGAAACATAGTAGCTCGTTGGTCTAAAGAGAAGTGAGCCCCAATACTTCAAAGTTGTATCATTAATAAGATAGTCAATATGCTTCTATAGAAACTTTGACTACATCTTAGGCTAAGAATTTAGCTACTATTTCTTTAATTATAGTGCTATAAGACAGTGGGAACGAACAGTTGACGGACTTCGCTTTAGAGTAGCGCAATAGACTTATAGTTCAGTACTGGTTTGATTTATTCACTGTATATATCACATCCATATCGCATTTTAAACACTAAATCTATATACTATTCATCATAAATAGTCCTCAAGAGCTTGCTATTTTTGTCTCGCACATTATAATAACCACAATCCCTTACAAACTCTCTTCAAATCAAAGCACTTATAAACCTCATTGAGGGGTTTTGGGGTTTTGAATGTTAAAATATACCTTGATAAACTTTAATAGTCGAGTATAAGACACTCTGGTAGATTTTCGGCTGAGAGGTAAGAAAATTAAATACCCATAGAAGACTTTAAGTTGACATAATTTATGAGAATTTTATACGTTTTAGTAAATTAAAATACTCCTAATTGAAGTTTTGTTTCTCTAGGAGGTCCTCCAAATCAAGTTTGAACTTAATTTGGAGGTAAAGTTACTAAACATTTTTTAATTTAAAATTCACCTAATTAAGTTTTAACCTTAAAATTTAACTCCTAATAAAGTTCGAACTTAATTTGGAGGACATCCTAAAAGAATTAAACATTATTAGGAGCAATTTAATAGAGAAAGTTTGATAAAAATGGAAATTAATCTGTGAAACTTGCAACAAGTTTTTCAATGTTTCTCCGCATATCTTTTCTAGGTTGACCTCCAGTAGGTCCTCCCTATTTAGTAGTAAGATTTTAATAAACTTAGAATGGATATCCATAATTTTAAATTTCATTTACATTTCTAGAAAGAGGAAGCAAGATGAAGTCTATGAATGATGCAATGAAGAGAATTTAATCCCAAGATTTAATAGGAAAATTTCGAAGAAAAGAGGACCTTTATAAATATTTGGTATAGCAAGGTAAGTTCTTAAGTAAGATTAATAAATCCATTATAGTTGGATTGTTCTTGCCAACTTAGGAGGGAACTAAAATCTCATTCTTAAAAGCCTTACTGAGTGAAGAGAAAAAAGCTTTTAAGTCTAATGAAATTAGGATGATAGAGATACCTAACTACCCTGAAATTTCAGTAACAAACCTCTTTGATGATGCTATGAGCGATCCAGATGCTGCTCTCTACCTACCATAAAAGTTGCATTTCTCTAATAAGTTGCCAGAGAGGAACTTCTTATTTGGAGTTCTTGGAACTTTGAAACCTGAATACTTAAATGAAGTTATATAAGAAGCTCACAAAAAAACGATACAGCATCTCTCTAGAAGAGAAAGAGAAGAAGGGAATTAAAATAAGTGACTTCTGGCTGTAGGAACTGCAGAAGTATCCTTTCATCTCAAGTAAGCTTAGCCTTCTAACTTTATAGAAAAACCTGGCACTGCTATTTACTGAATGAAAGAGCGCAGCAAATTAAACAGAGAGAGGAAGTCTTAAGTAAAACACGAACTAAGTAAGAGACTCTACAAAGACTTTTAAAAACCAGATGAGATTAACATAGATTCTGGAGCTGGCAATAAGAGAAGAGACATAAATCCAAGTAAGCCATAAGAGGAAGAAAAGAAAGAGAAGGCAAACCAATTTATGAGCTAATTTAATATGTGAATATATTCATTCGCTTAAGTCTAAAAATTATTTATAAACACAAAATCTCCCTTCTCTTGAACACACTTTAGCTTTATCATCGCTGACTCTCTTATCAGCACTCTTAATAAAATCTACTGTATCTATCTTTAAATCATGCATCAAGTGATAGAGCAGAAGTTTCTTGTGGTGGTCTTTCAATAACCCCCAATATAACTCAATTCCATTAAACTGAGGGCTATAAGGAACATTAAATACAGGTGTTATATTAAAGGTTTCATATTCCTTCCTTGAGTCTTTGGTTTAATGAACTGATAGGTTATCCAAAAACAAGATGATCTCTTAGTCAGCATACTTATCTTTGAGCGATTACAAGAACTAGATATATTATTCAGTCTTAATAGAGCGAGGGTTGATAACATAAGTCTCGAGGCCACTATCTTCACTTATTCCACCAATAATAGCATGAGCTTATACCTTAATCTTTTAGTCATCAACTTCTATATTACTATACCTCTTGTACCAAGACCTGGATATAAAGGTATTGAATGTAAAAACAAATTCATCAGCGTGTATGAACTTAATATTATGCTCTTAAGACCTCTGCATTTAATCGAATATGTATTTTAAATTATCAATATAAAATGGAATATTAAAGTCAATTACTCTCTTAATACGATTGACTGTCTTGTATGAAATTCCATTCTTTTTATATATGTTAGCTATCAATTAAGCAGAGATATGCAGCTCAGGAAAATGGCGATGGAACATCACAGCTCTCTAAGCCAAAGAGAAATGAGCCGAGTATTTGAGGGTCTTATCATTAATAAGATAATCAATATGATGCTGCTAAAATTTCAGAGGTCTTCTAGGCTTAGAATTAAGCTATAATCTTTTCAAATCTAATGCTAATAGACAATGAGACCTAACAGTAG
This sequence comes from Oxytricha trifallax, assembly GCA_000711775.1. NCBI lineage: Eukaryota > Ciliophora > Spirotrichea > Sporadotrichida > Oxytrichidae > Oxytricha > Oxytricha trifallax. The sequence goes on from ARYC01007134.1 coordinate 3,630, forward strand.
CAGGATAAGCCTTGCTATTGATGTAATTAAGAATAGGTTTTAGTCACTATAATCATCGCATCCATAACGTAGCTTAAACAATAAATCTTTATACTTACTGTCATAAACTGACCCCAAACCTCGCATATACTCACTTAAGTTACTAATATTAAACCCTAATCCCCTACATAAACCCTATTAAAACCCTAATAAAGTATGCACTAATAGTCTACTTTTATCAATCAAAAACTCAATCAAACTACTGAAAGGGTTTTGGGGTTTTTATTCCTATTAACCCTCTTCTTTCGAATCCTTTGATGACCTAAATATATAATTCAATTGGGGGAGCTGCCCCAAACTTAATGAATTTGGGAATGCCAGGACACCTTACACAACAAATGACAGCAGCAGGATTGACTGGAGGGCCAGTGGCAGGACCAGAAAACTGTGGGAAGATCAACGACATCTTGGCCCTAATTGTAATAAACAACACATTATATTTTCCATATATCATTGAGATTGTACACTAGAACTTAAACACTGATAAATGCTTGATACTTAGCTTTTCTTATTTAAGGAAGCTAGGTATCTCTCATATATTTGCTCTGTTTACATACACTACTACATCTAATCAATAACATTTTATTCAATCCATTTTTAATTAATAATAGTTAACATATTAATAACTATAGTTAATAACCATTTGATTATTGAAATCTTTATAATTTTAGTATCTATAATATGTTTGTTATTTTGCATAGTACTATATTTAATTTTTTAATGAGCAAAATGTTTACATTAAGTGGAAATGAGAAAAATTTTTATAGTTCATAAAGTTTAATACTTATACTTACCTATTTTATCAAAAATTTTGACTATCAAAAGTAAAAGCTACACATTTTATATGAAGAACAGCCCAAACTGCTCAGAAATATACAGCTTTCTGTTATATCTCTATAACAATTGTCAATTAAAAATGGTTTTATAAAAAAACATGTTAAATACTACTATATAAACATTATATTATCCTTACTTAATTGCTCTTAATAAGCTTTTACTTATCTCCCATTGAAATATAGAAGTAGCAAAAAAGAAAGAAGATAGAATAGGAGGAACAAGAGCGACGATAGCAAAACCAAAATAGCAATACCACGGAAGGAAATTCTACAGAGCAATGGAATGGAGGCAACAGTAGAAAGCCAAAGTGTATTTTGAATGATTATGATAAGTTTGTTTGGGCAGGGTAAGTATAAAAGTGCTCAGTTTGATTAGTAGTGGCTTTCATAATGAGTTAAGTAGGATTAGCAAGCTTGTGTTTTCGAAATTTAAAGTCATTTTGAAATTTATATCATACAGTAATTTAAATTTTGGGTATTTTTATAAATGCACATCTTAATTTACGAATTCAATAATTATAGTTGTAATAAAATTTATAAATAGATTTATAACAAAAAATAAACAGCATAGAGTTGGAGTGGATGCCTACTCAGTTCAAAGAGAACATAATGATACTTTTCTAACTGATTATAACTTGAATTTTCACACAGAACGAATTTTGGAGATATTGACAAATATAAGATTCAAGGGTAAGTTTTTAGAGCATTAATAACCAGACTTATTAGCATTACGTTTTATAGAAATGTTGCTTTGATACCCTAAAACGAGACTTAAGAAGCAGAGTTTGTTCAATCTATCGATTACTTCAAGTCAAAAGATAGAGTAAGTAAAACACTTTTGATGAACTTTTTTTATAGATTGGGATGGTTTATCTAAAAAAGGGATTGATGTATATAGTCCCACCAAGTACTGTTTCACAAAGGTACTATGATGATCCCAGAAAGCACATGCTTGGTGTTTTTATTAATTAATAATCAGCTCAAATTCAAATTCAAAAGTTCAATCAAGCAGCCCAAGGGTACATGAAATGAAACAGCAAATATATTCAGAAATCCTCTTGTTTTTAAGGGCAATTATCTGAGTTAAAGAGTGAATATCAAGATTCGCATAACTTAAGGGCTTAATAATTGATTTGTACTATCTCAAGGAAAACAAGTGATTTCTTAAGTCATAAAGAAACTGCTATTGAGAAAGTTCATATCAATATAATGCCAAATTAGTAATCACAAGTATAACTGATAGCAGAGAGATAAAAGAGTTTTATATTAACGATTTAAACACATTTATATATCCTTTACTTAAAGATTTTTTATTCTTAATTCTTCGAAATTTAATTCATAGTTATGATAAATTAAGAGTGAATTTAATAATCGTTACATATTTGATTAATGAATCCAAATCTTTAATATAATATTCAATTTTTGATGTAATTCTTAATGTAATTATTTTTCTAAGAAATTATAGACAAGCCTCATTCAGACTTATTGCGATAAAAAAAATCAAAATATATATTGGATTTATTTATAATAAGAAAATTTTAGCAATATCATTTCTATAGAGAGTTATAAATGAGCATTTTATATATTTCCCTAGAACAGATAGACTTCCATGATTTTATTTGTTGCGTTGCTATTCCACTGCACATCCTTTTCTGCAATTATAAAATCAAAATTTTCAATAAGAGCTGTAGATTCTTATTTTCTGCTTCGATACTTCTGACCACTAAGTCTAGCTTCATCTATGAAGAAGTTTGCAATTCTTTGAGCTTCAATGACTGCTTTACGACCGTGATCAACCTTCTCTTCAATTTGCTTGTCAATTTTATGTTGGATTTTTTCAATCTGAAAGCGATACCCCAGATTGGGTTAACTGAGCCTTCGATAGCTGCAACAAATTCAAGATTTTAATCGTTTCTATCGTTGTGGAAAGTCAGAATAGGGGAGAATACTCTTGCGAGTGCTCTTCAATTGTTTAAGAAATTTCCGAGTCTAATCCACAATAAAATAAAAAGGGATAGATTAAAAGTTAATTGCTGTTTTGTGAATTCCTTGATTGAGTTCATTGTAGAAGTTGACTGTGTCCAACATATCATCTGCTTCCTTAAGAGTGAAGTTTTCTTAAAGGTAGGAGTCGGCTGGCTTGATTCTGAGATTGAGTAGAACAGATTAGTCAATTAGTGTTACTGGTAGATTTTCAAGATATTTGCCTTCTTCATAAAGGTATGGCTTGATCATTGCAAGGAAGCCATAAGATACAGCCAGAATAGGAAAATGGTTTGTTAATTTGACGTTTTATTCTTGAGTTCACTCGTAAACTGTGTAAGGGTAGCCATGTATTATTTTATTTAAAAAAATTAAGGCCTATATCCTGGTATGAAATCATGCATTACTTAACAAATATAGACAATTAAAAATCTTTCAATTTTAGATGCCGTTAATTTATTTAAGTGTGTCTATCAACTGATTGAAACTATATCTATAGTTGACGGGTACAACTCTTGCTGAAGCTGACATGAGAAGTTGCGATATAGCTATCTTCGAGATCTTCATATTAGAATGTATCAATCTCTTCAGCTTTGCTTCCATACTCATATGGTTAAGTCAAAGCACCAATAATCAACAATAATAAGCATATAGACCATTTAATATCGGCAATTTGACCAATAAATTTGGAGATAATATTAAAATGAATAGGAGCATCGATCTTAATTTAACCACCTTGATAGTTTACAGCTTCCAATCTCTTTGGATGGCAAGGATGGGCCTTATCTTTTTCTAGCTCATCAGCTGAGTACTTCAAACAATCTATATAAAGTGGTTAATTTTGAAATTCTAAATGCCGTTTGACAATATGATAAAGGAAAATGGTCTAAAAATAAAAATAGAGTCAAATTAATTATCCTCAAAAGCTCTACTTTCAAAATCAGTATATTTTCATTTTAGTATAGAGTGTTAATAATATTTCTCTCTATATGCTTGAGTAATATATTTTTGAGCTAAACGTAACTGATACTTATCATTTGAAAAGATTAAATCATCTGATATTGTTAAAAAATAAATGAAAAATTTATAAATCCAGATTTAACACACTATTTTGTTCTGAACTTACCTGCTGGGAGTTAAATAGGCGCATGCTAAACAGGATCGCCAAGTGTCCTTCTGAATGAAGAAGATGTAAGACCAGGCAACTTAATGTCTGAAAAACTAAATGCTTGAGCCTATGAGCTACTTTGATCTATGCTACTAAATATATTAATTTAATAACTCCCTCCCCCCAATTGCTACATATTCTTGCTCTCCCCTTTCATTCTTTAAATACTAGACCATATAAATTAATTATTTTAAATTCTACTTAAAGCAAGAAGTGAAGCAGCAGTCATAGAAAGCGTCGTTATTAAGTCTCTACCTCTAGTTCTGTTGTCGTTTCTTAATCTACTAATATTCATCTTTTTTTAATATTAATGTAATTATATTGTTATAACTAACAATAAATAACAGTACAATCCTAAATTGTTTCAAGTTATTAATTAAATGTTACTAAAATAATTAATTTGATCATAAATAAAATTATATACTCTGTACAAAATAAGTAATTATTATGCTTTCAATATGCAAAAGATAATACTATAAATTAAATAGATATTATACTTATTCCTATACTTCAAATACCTAAACACAATTCCGCATACTCGGCAAAGTCAGGATCATATTTCATTAAGTCTCCTAGGCATGCTGGGTTATCAATGAAATTCACATAGAGTTTGGCTTTCAATTCTTTGCATTTCCAATCCAAATATAAACTATTTCATGGCATGGCCAAAGCCCTCTGCAGAATTACAATTCAAAGAGTGATCCTAGAAAGTTGATAAAGCATCAGCTGCATCTAACCATTATTAATTACCTCCCTCTATGTCGCAGTCTTTCAACCCTTTTGTAGAGAAGCAGCATTTACATTTACCTAGTGAGTTTATATCTGAAATAGTGCAATCTGCATCTGACAAGCAAGGTTTTCCTGCTCGAGATGATGTTAGGATTTTCCCACAAGTTCCATTTAAAGGTTTTGCAAACATTATCTAAGTCCCCTTGATAAGCTAATAGTGTTGAATTACTAATTTAAAATACTTACAATATTGAGTTCCTATTTTCCTCATAATAAGAGTATCAGCATCAACTGATAAAATCTTAGTGCAAGTACCAAAAGCAGTTGAACTATCTCCATAAATGCATAGTCCTTCTCTTCCACAAGTTTCATGTGAATTACATGAAAATCCTATATCTAGGATTGGGACACAATGCCCAAAGTTGCAGAAATTTCTAAATTCACAATCAGATGATCGTCTGCATTTACTGTACAAAGAAAATCCTTAGCATTGAGCTTTATTAGTGAAGATATAGCAATAAACTTTAAGACAATGATAATTGCTATCTCTCCCCAAATGCACATTTCCCTTTAGAACCAGATTGACTGCAAGCATACCCTGGATATAAAATAGTTGGAATATCTCGATATATTTTCTTCATGCAATATGACTCACTATCTTCCGTTATAAAGTATTCCTGATCAGCTATATTGCAAAGTTGATCACACTAATTTCTTCAATTTTAATCAATAAAGGTGTAATAAAAATTAGTGTCTCAACTTATATGTTATCTTACCTATGCAAGCTTTAGAATTAAGAGTGATATAATGTTGAACTGTAGAGGAAATTTACTATTTTATCACACATTAATTTGTAGTATAGTCACAATTATATATTGGGCATTCTTGTGCATTTGATTATCTTATTAGTATTAAAATAAAAATAATTTATATGTTAAATCTTAATAACTTACAATGGATTAAACAGTTTCTTTGTTACAATCATTTTATATTTCATATTAATCGAAGTTCAAATTAATTTCGGTCATTTAATATAATTATTTTTTCAAAGGTAAAAAATGATAGATTTTAATAAATATCATGGCTTAAACAATATTTACTATATGTAATTTTAATATTTTATTGTTTAATTTTAGCTTTGTGAATTAGGTTATTGATTTAGATTTTTTTAAAATGAGGAAAGAAATATGATTATATTTTCATTTTATCCATTTTGGAAATAATTGTAATTCTATTTTAAACAAATTAATAATTTATTTAATAAAAGAAATATAATATTATAAATAGATAATTAGCATCAATAAGAATAAGTGAAAGAAATGGAAAAAAAATAAATTAATATTATTATAAAATTTGAATTTTGAAACTTATATATCCTCAACTATACAATTATGTCGAAAGCTTAACAGGCAGGAGGCAGTAAATCTGAGGCTATTAAGGTCGCTATCAGATGAAGACCTATGTCCAAGATTGAAATCAGAGATGGAAAAATAATATAAAAAAATTAAGACTAGATTAACTACAGCTAATTGAAAATTTTGTTTTATATTTAATGGAAGAGAATAAGTTGTACGCATGATTGCAGCTTGAAATTTGATCCCCTAACTTTTGTATAGTCTTTATAAAGTTGAGGGACTAATTCTCGATTCTGGGTACTATCTGTGAAACATAACTACTCGTTCCCTCAATGAAAGCCCAATCCAATGCTGAAGAGTGTCTGCTCTGGTGAGATAATCAAATTAGTCTAGTCTAAGATTACGAAATCTTTGAGGGGTTAGTCATTTTCTTTTAGTCGTTTCTGAACTACTGCATGACTATAGTCTTCGCATAGTCATTGGGGCTAGTCCTGAAACTTTACAAAGAAGACTTTGAATCTAAGATTTTTTAAAGAGAATTTAGAACTTTCAAAATACAATGTTAGCTTTTCTATGAAGTTTTACGCAGTTAAGAAATGAATTTTCATGAGATGATCTTATGATCTTAATTAAGGTAATTTATAATATAAGAACTAACTTGGGGCTTTTATCCTTTTTAATAAAGTACTATATTTTATATACGAATAAAATTTATTGATACTATTTAATAATAATAAGCTTGAATAGATGTTTATTGATTTGAAATTAATCTGTCTTCTAAATTCTTACAATTTTTGCATCATGGGGAATCTGTTGACTGTCTTGAAAGTAATACCATTTCTTCTATAAATATTAGCTATAGTCTAAGGAGAGATACGCATGTCAGCAAACTTATGATGAAACATGACAGCACGTTCGTCAAGAGGAAAGTTAGCCCAATACTTTAATGTCTTAGAGTCACAGAGATAGTCTATAAGGACCCGTGAGAACTTTTATTTTCTTACAGGATGTTTTCAAGAGCCTGTGTTATAATACTAAACAGCTAACAAGCAATGATACCTAACAGTTGAGGCACTCTTGCGTAGGAGTCTTGCTATGGCTGCATAATTCATTACAGGTTTGACTAAGTCTATATTAATATTTGTACCATACCAAGCTTAAGAAGTAAATCTAAATATTACTCATCATAAATAGACCCTAAATTTCGCTAATTTCTTTTTCTCATTTTGCAAATTGCCTAATTTCTCTACTAACCCCAATAAGACCCCAACTATACCCTACAAATCAAAGCACTTATAAAACTCACAAAGGGATTTTGGGGTTTTGAATGAAGCAAATGGAAGATCATCTTGAATATGAAAAGCTCAACATAAAAAAGAAATTTGAAAAGGAGCGTAGGAAGATTTAACAGCAAGTAGAAATGACTGAAAAAGAAAGAATGAAGTTCTTAGAAGAATTGAAGTAGAGAGAAGATCAAGCCAACAAAGAAAAATCCAAACAGCAAAAACTACTGAAGCGTATTAAGAACATGAAGGAGAAACTTCTTCCTGGAAATGAAGTTTTGGAGAAAGCCATAAAATAAGAGCAAGATTTACTGAAGTCAAAGGCTGAGTTAGAGGAGAAAAGAGTGATACAAATTAGATTAGAGTAGGAACTGAAATCTAAGGAGGATGAAAAATGACTTGGAGAAAAAATATTCTAATTAACAAGATGAGCTAGAAGGCAAAAAGAAGGAAATCGATAAGATCTTGAAGAAAGTACAAATAAAAAAGAATGAAATAGGTGACTTACAGGATGAAATTCATGGAGAGCGTGAAGTTCTTATGGATAGAATTCGTGATTTCACAAGGGAGATTAGATAAAAGCATTTGATTATTGATCAGTTTATTCCTGCTTAGGAGTACATGAGAATTAAAAGAAGAGCTGAGTTGGCTAAAGATATCAATGATTGGATTATTCCTAACATTGAATACACTGGTTATAACATTAAAATTCAAAAAACCAAGAAGAAGAAGGGCAAGGATGCCTTCGCTTAAATTATTAACGAAAACATCTTTATTATGGAAGAATCTGAAGATGAAAACTATGAGCTGCAGCTACTAAAAGAGTTAATGAAGCCATTACATCAATACTCTGTGAAGAGGAAGAAGAAACAGGAGGGTAACTTGCTTATGTACCACCCGAAAAATACTCAGTTCACTTCAAATATACTAACGATGGAGCTGTAAGGGAAGATCCAGATTAAGCAGCAAAGAAAGTAAAGAACAAGAAAAAAGACTTCAAAGTGCTAAATGCCCACTAACATCCAAAAAAAAGAAGGCTGGCATGGTACAGGAGATTTGATAAATATGGTTTAAACTATGACTAGTTCATAGGCAGCTGGTAAAAGTATCAGAAAAGGAATGCAGACGTTCTATCTTAAAGCTCAAGGTCTCATTAATCAGTGATTTGACAAGTCAGACTTTATTGAAAATAAATAAGAAGTTCATAGACATTTAATACACTTACTAGAGCTCTTATAATTATGTTGTCTTTGCTAACTTTAATTATTCCTCATACAATAATATTAAGAGTTAACAGTTATTTTAAACATTTAGCATATATTAATTGATCAATATTTTTATATGCTTTTATTTGCTTTTTTCCTGTTTTTCTCAAGCATTTGAATGTACTGTTAATTGATTTTTCTATGTTAAAATCCCTCAATAACTCTACTTTGAGAATCCCTCTCACCTTTAATTTCAATTTTTCTCTCTTCATGAAGTGCCTTAATCAGTGGGGTAATCACTGAGATACTGAAAATTAAAAGAAACATTTACTATTCTAAATTGTTGGCAAGCTCAATATCTTTCTACTGTCGAATTTTTTTATCTTAATATTTCATTATCAATTTGAGTTTTTACATAGGATCTGTCTGAATGAGACATGAAACTATGAATATTTTCCCTGCATCCCATCATTACTCTGTTTAATTTATATTTTTAAGGTGAGAAATGTTATGAGAACTGTGTTTTATTGTGTGTTGCATGGTATACTGACCGTTTATTTTAAGATTCATTAAATTAAGTGATGTCCCTTGGTGGTTGAGGTGATAAATTGTAATGACTATCAGAAGTGGGATTACGATAAGGTATTAATGGAGAAAGTTCTCTTTGAGTGTGAGTTAAATCGAAGCTCTTATAAGTTTAGTTATTTCTAATCTAAGTAGCAGTGATATTTGATTTTTATCTCTGAGAAGGTAGTGGAGGCTTGTATTATATCCAGAGAAACGTTACTTTTTATGAAACTATTCAGTTGTTCATTATTTATCTATATAGAGCTATCGCTATTAATTGCCTGTCTACTTCTATATCTATTGCTCTTACCAGCAGATTGAAATTTCTTAACAAAACTATCATTTAATTGCTGAACACTATTTGTTATTATTTTAGGTAGATGTCCCCACTAACAATAATATCCCCTTACTTTAATTAATTGCTCTATGATTATACATTGCTTTAATGCAACTGGTTGTTTTCAGTGTTGCTTGGCATTTTATCTTTCCAAGCAGCACTAACAATTTTTTGTAGTTAGTTGGCGTATTGATAGATCCACTAGCATATTACTTCAATATTTAACTTAAATTGTTGTAAGAACTATTAGCGTTGAGTGGACTGCTGTGTATCGAAGATTAATTCGTACTTTTATACAGCTACAAGCTCTTATTGGTCTTATCTTTTAATTGTCCCCTTTAGCTTTAAATTGGATGTAGAATTTAGGGTTTTTAAGTTTAGAAATCAAAAAATTTTGTAAAAAGTTTTGATTCTATTTATTTCAATGGAGATTAGTCTTCATTGACATCTGTATATTTTATACTTTTATTAATTATTTTTTATTAAGATTCAAGCACTTTTGCATTTTATATCATAAGATTAGTATCTGTTTAGTTATTTTAGATAAAGTTTTCTTTAGATTCTTCAATAAAAGCCATCATGTCTTAGTTTTGTTAAATATCTGATTTATCTAAATCATTAAGCAATTACCCTAAGTCTTAAGATAAATTCAAATTTCTTTGATTACCTATTTATAAATTGGTAATTTCTTTGTTTTAATCATTTTAATTAATAATTTAAGTCTGATTCAGGTTTACTCTATTTTATTATAGGCCTTTCAATTGATTTTAGTTTGAATCTTTTTCAATTTTATTGATTTGTTTTTATCTTTGGATTGTTTGAATTAATTTTACGAATTTTGGGTTCTTGGTTAAGCCATTAATGCTATTATTTTCCAAATAAATAATATTAAATATAGCAATATTTTCCACTTTCTATGCAATGTAGTTCTCTTAATACTCCCTAACTTTATAATTATCAATATCACTTTACGTTACAGGTTTTTTCTTAAACTTCGTATTTATGAGCGTACTCCCGATATTACTTCCCTCTTTATATTATAGAAACGCCCCCTTAACGTTTTTACAATATGTTTGAAATATTTGTCTTTCTGAGAGTTGCTTACTACCGTCGAACATACCCTCGATATTATGCTTTTAGAAAAAATTAACAAGATCTTTGTAGTTTTAATCGAAAGAAGGAGGCATGGTGTTGTCTCCTTTCATTTTATTTCTGTTTGCTCTGAAATGCTCGTTTTTGAAGATTCTGTTGTTTATTTCAACATCCAAGTCTCCAGCTGGCTCTTCCATCCTAAATTGATTGATATCTTCGTCAATTAGGTGCAAATCATGTGACAATTTCTTCTAGTCATCCTCACAAATTTAATCTTTTAAATCTTGGATTTTAAGTGGTTTATCAGGGAAGCCGCTGTTGTTATTAGAGTGATCGATGTGAATGAAATGCAAGGTTGTTTCTGGAAGTCTAGAACAATTATTGTTATTGTTTTTTTAAGTGTGCTTTTGCTCTGAATTCAATAATAATTCCTAAGAAAGAAAGTTTTGTTTCAATAAAATAATAATTAATAGGATTGCGCTTACCATTTTAGAAATTTGATATATCCGGATAATTTAAGCAAAATATAATTATTAAAATTAATCTTATTGATTCATTACCCAGTAAACATTTATGATACGTCACTAATTTCAGATAATTTATAAAATTAATGTATATATTAATAATTTTTTCTCTTTATAATTTACTATGAAACTGATGCATAATTAGATATATAGTATTACATCACTTATCAAACTACTTCTGGGTATTGTTTGCCATATTCTTCATATGTTTACCTATAAACTTCTACATTTCCATATCAAGAGCTCTCTAAATCTCCTTCTTCATACTATTAATCATCTGCTACTTGAGCATTATCAACGGGTACTCCATTAACCACAACAGTATGCCCATCTGTAGCATTCTGTTCATCTTTATTCTAGATGAGTCTCTGTTTTTATCACTAAGTGAGTATGTGTATTACATCATTTTCCTTGCAATAATGTAGACCATGTACCCACTGATCATGTTCACAAGCACGTACAAGAAGAACTCTCTTGCTCCTTCCACACTAGCGCCAAACATGTCCAGTGAGCCCCACATCACTCCTAATCCAGCAATTATAACATATACAACAGTAACCAGTCTGCTCAGAGTCATGTAAATATAGTAAGTTAAGCACAGATAAGCACTTATCGAAGCATTAAAGAGAAAGAAATGCTGAACAAAGAAGTTAGAGCGAAAAGTAAATCCAAAATAAGAGCAATTTGCACATAAAATCTAAATTCATCTCTCCTCTAGTTGGTCATTTCTTGTAGGTATCAGGTAGACACATCACTCTTTATGTTGTTGGCATATCATGTAGGCTTCTAGGAGAATCAGTTGTGTTTTGATTGTTGATTATTAGTGGAGATTTTAAGTCCTAGTTTTTAATATTGGTGCTGCTTTTGCTCATTTTTAATCAAAGATATAAGAATTAAAGAATATATTGATAAAATATAATTTCATCAATCTCAATCAGATTCATATTTTAAATTATGCAATTTTATTATAAAATTTAATTAATTTATAATAATCAAACACACTTTTAATAGCATGGTTTACTGATATTTCAAACAGTACTTAGAATTGATGTTAAATAAGAATTATCCATACATTTGCTCGAGCTTCAACGATTTAAAAGTTTGAAGCTTGATGATAAATACATTGATCATTATTGATCTTGAATTAAAAATTTAATATTTATTTATTAATATTTAAATATATTTAAAAAATGGAAATTTAAAGTTTGTTTATTCCTATCTTCTTCTTTGCTTGCTGCTTGGAGTTTATCAAGCATGGCTTTTTATAATTCATTAAGTTATCATAGATTTTATTTATCAGAAAAGTCATTCAATACATGTTATTAAGTCTCTACCTTATTATTATGACTACCTGAAGATTAGTTAATTTGCCCAATTTTTTCATAGAAAAACTTCGACTCATAGTTACTCATCAAATTACACTTAATCTCCATAAATCTCTTGAAAAAGAAATAATTAAACTGCTTCTCATCCAATTGAGTATCATCAGACAATTCTTGATTATAATTTCCGTTATCATTATTGCCATCGTTCAAGACAATAACTTTGTGGTTATTTTAGCTGAGTCTGTCTCCACTATCTAATAAATTCATTTAAACTCTCAATCTCTAGACCTAAGGATAAGTCATAGCCAACTAATTCAGCAGTTAATTTTATGTAGAAATTATAGTAAATATATTAAGTAGCTTAAGTGTATGCTCGCATATGAAACTTTGCTATAGAGAGGTATTAATTCATAACTCATCAAAACAAATCAAAGAAAGGTGTTTCTTTTGCTGTACTTAAGAATTACCTGTTTGACTAGTAGTATGCTATTACAGCTAATTTAAGACACTACTTATTTCTTCCATTTCTTGTTTGAAACTACTGAGGCCTCGTTCTATGCTGTTTTCAGTACCAGCTCTCAAATACAAAATGTGAAAAGGAGTGAAGACGAATTATGATGCTGGTATATAACAATCTATTTGTGCAAGAACAACAAAGAGTTATATAGTTTTTAAGAATGTAGTTTTCCCTGATTCATTCATGCCATTTAAGAGAGTTAACTTAGAAGATAGCTGGTTCAAGAACAAATCATTCTTTAAAAAAACTGATTTAAATACATTGTCTGGGTCTGGCTCTTACATTCATAAAACGGTATTTAAATAAGAAATGGAATATACTTTAATTGTTTTAAATTAGTGATATTTTCAGTTTTCCTAACGAATTGAAGTAAGGGGTGGGAAGCTTCCTTTGCATTAATTATAGGTTACTCCATACATTCTAAATTATTTATATTTTTCTCGACAATTCTAGGTTTTACAAACTTTACTTTGCTTCTTTAATGAATCTTACAAAAGCAATTGACACATCAAGTTTGGCTATCAATTGAAGTAACTTTGTTGCTTCACTTTAAGTTTCTTTTATATGTCTGAATATTGTCTCCTCAAGGAGCCTATACGAACTATTATAAATTGAAATTCTTACAACTGCATTTCAATATTGATGCAAATCAAAAGCTAGTTTATCCTTTCATTAAGCATATAAATTTGAGGATCTACGATCTTCATAACATTTTTGAGAGTTTTACTGGCTACATAATCCTTGAAAAGTTCTGAATGTTATTCATAGGTCTCTTTCTTTACCTCAAGATACCAGCCTAGTAAGCTATCTTATTTAAGCTTTATTCCACCAAGGGAGAATCTGTTCTTAAATTCTTGAATCTTTTTAATGCAGTATTCTTGGATATCTTGATTTAACTTCTTTATCAAAGCTGATTAGAACCTATCTTTGAATTGGGATTATTTTTAAGTTTCTTCACAATTTCAAAGCCAGCTTTCCATTTTTAATTCTTGTCACCCCTGAGAATATTCTTTGTCTTACCACTTTATACCTACTCATCTAAACTAACTTCACTTTTATCAGTGATGATAAAATAAGCTTCAATGCTTTGAATAAAATCAGCCAATTTGTCAGTATTAATGGCTTGAAGTTTTTCTCTCATGCAAGGTATTTTATCTTGAACTTAACTCATTAAGGCAAAAAACTACTTAAGTTTATGTATAAATTGAATCAAGTTGCTTAAGAAAGTTATTTGTCTCTTAACAGTGTATCTTCGCATAACATAAACTAATTTAGTGTGAGAACACTCAATTTGATTCATTTATTTTAGGTAATTTTGTAGCAACATGCAAAGATTTGTTTTGGAATGTGAATTGAGGAGAGTTTCAAAATTTTCATAGTAGCAGTTTAATTTTGATAGATTTGCGGAAGGCCAAACTATCATACGTTTCAAAAGTTTATGACCAAGTGGATTCATGGTTTTGAAAAGAAACAGTAAAGTAATGCCCGAATCTTTCTTAGCATCTCCTGATAAAGAAATCAGAGACAACTTCTAGCATGTGCTTTAGTCAATCATAAATCTTAAAGCATAGTTAAAAGATTATTATACTTAGTAAGGTGAATGTAAAAGTTATTCGAACTTTGATAGAAAGTTAAGTTGGTAATTGATGAATCAAGTTAGATCTTATTATTAGCTTCTAAGTGTATTATAAGTGCGCTTAGACATGTGATAGACACATAATTTGATGGGCTGCCTAAAAATTACTTAGAGTCACTTATAAATTCTTTCAGCAAATCATAGCCAGACTACTCATTGAATTCACTTTTATTTATTTAAAAATTTTATTTAATCTAAACTAAGTTACTTAAGATATGAATTCTTTCTGGTTTTTACAAGTAATCTTCTAATGATTGATGTATCTAAGAATTTGCAAGACTAAAACTATGAATTAATACAAAATTTCTTACTTAGCTCATAACTATCTCTTTTACTTCAAACTTGTTAAGTATCATGACTAAAAGAATTAAAATTGACAAACAAGAAAATAAATTTACCAGTTTAATTGTAGAGTTAGGAATCAACTAATTAGCAGAGATAATTCTATTCTTAAATGGAGTATATAGTTCAATGTCTACTTCTCTACCTCTATTCTCACTAATAGCAGCAATTGATGTGAATCCTTAGCATTCAATTTCTCCATCAACTTGTTTTCATTCAACATATTTCAATTTTTTGACCGATTCAAAATCATCATCTCCATCTTGCTGAGGTTCAAGAATGTAAATTACTGATGTTTTGTTAGAATTTATTATAGTAGCTACTAATATATCCTGACAATTATAAAGTGGGTAGTCTGATAATCTCCTATCTGTAGTGGTATTTATTTGCCAGCTCTTTTCAGAGAGATTGTGCTTACATAAAAATTAAATTTATTATACTTCATCATTAAAATTAGATTAAGCTAAAGAAGACTAGAAATCTTAGAAAGATGCACTTAAACTCTCATTTTAGATATTTTGCTCAGGTTTATCAAGCAACTATATAATTATGAGTACAATTTTCAGCATAATTGCTATAGTTATGTCAATTATGAATTATAATTTTGTGCTTTAGAGTTTATTTATTTTACCTTTGATAAAGAAAGTTGGTCATTATAAAATTAAAAGAAATATTTGTGAAAACAACAGCCAAGTAATTAATCACTCTGAAGGCCATCTATGATAGCAATGTTCTGGATAAATTCTTTTTGTTTGCTTACAGTTAAAAAATTTAAAATCAAAATAATTCTAAAAACTATTATTGATACATGAATTTCTCTATCTTTATAAATAAAAATGATAATGTTAATTTTTTAATTAAAGAAAAAGCTCAAGTCGTTATAAAAATACAATAAAATATTTTTACCCTCAAATAATACTGTATCGAATTTATACTTTTAAATTATGTGATTTTTGTATATTTTATTTTCAAATTATTTCAACTAGGCATGTGATGCCATAGATAAGAGTTAGTTATAAAATAATATTATGACATATAATAAAAATTAGATTTTAATTACTTTAATATGCAGTTGGTCAGTAATCTATTTGTTTGATTATACTGTTCTTGAATAAGGTGGTTCTTAAAACTGTAAGTTTAGTTTTCTTAGCTTTAGAAACTATTTAATTAATTATATTTCTTATTAGAATATACAATTTATATATTTATTTGTTAGAATGTCTAAAGCTTTTCATAATCATGTTTAGTATATTAATTTAAATTAACTTCAGTTTATATAATAAAGGCTAAATCAATTATTTTCTCTCGTAAAAGAAAACTATAAATATAATGAACACTTAAGTACATTAATATTCATTCTGCTTCGACAATAGCCATTATACCTTTTAAGACTATCACATTTGTAATTCCTCTGCCATTTCCAACTAAATCGCATTCAATATCATAATTAATTTAAGCTTAGATCTCATTAATCATTCACTAGAGAGTATTTTTATCGTGATCCAAGTTAGTCTTAGCTCTGAGTCCAAAATGTTAGAGTGCAAATCTATCATAAATTCTAGCAGCCAATTTCTCGCTTGTGATAGACCTTGAAAAGTACTTGTAGTTGCTTCCCATCACCATGACTTGCCATTTCTTGCCATTCTAAGAGACACCTCTGTAAATTGAACCACGTTTTGTCTGATTATGAACTCTAGGACAACCTTAGAGAATTATTAGTAATGGAGTGAGAGCAAAGAGATTTTCAAAATCCTTCACTAAAGTTCTTAGCGAACTAACATTTGAGTTTAAGATGATTTTATTGATGATTTAACTTTGAGTGAATCTAATTCTATAGCATCATCAACTTCAGTTTTTGAGTCTAATTTAGTTTGGCATTAATCGACTTAATGGTCGCAATTCTTTGCTTTGCAAGGTTTATCTGCTTATTTGTCTCTGTTTACAAGAAATAGTCGACACTGATACTCAAAAATGTTTATAATTATATTAACTTCCATTTTCTCTATCCCTTCTTCAACTCCAAATCTTTTGATATTACAACTATTTTGCTAGTTTTTCTTACTGTTACTCCTTTGAAGCTTGTTTTCTTCCTCATCTGAGTCTTCTTTATTTTCTTTATTGCTTCTTGCTGATTTGCTTGGAGTTTGAATTTTCTTATTTTTTTGGTTATATTACTGACATTCTTTGACTTCTCTTTTCTTTGGTATCTCCATATCACAATTAATAAGATTTATATAAAATATTATAGATTTAATGCTATATTTAATGAATGTGATGTTACAAGTTAAGCATCACACACAATAACCTCATGAGCATGACATCCATGTTGATGACCATTATGAATGTGCTCGTGCAATTCTCTTTTCAATGATGATTATGATTGTGTTAATTATTAACTGAATGAGACATTTGATGAGTAATATAGGCAGCGACTTCACAAGCTAACGGGGTTCCACATCTGTCAAGGATAGGTGAAGCTACACCTGGGCAAATGGTTTATATAGGGCATATTTGCGTGAGTGAACAAGCATTCACTATAGTTCCCCCGCAAACTTGAGCATTAAGATCTTGCACACAGACTTAAGCTTTTCTTGGTCCTAGTATAATACTGCAAGCTGAAGACTAATTACAAGATTTCTGACAATTAGGCAATATACAAGGAGTCTATTCTAATTCATCTTCAAGGTCATCAATGTCTTAAGCATCCATTATGCCTTCGCATTAGTTGGGACATTGAATTTATGAACAAGAGATTGTGTCAGATTTTTGAAAGACTTGCTGTGTACAGATTGCTCCTAGATTTGAGCACTGTTAAATAGCATCGTTTCTGACTCCTCCTCCGCACATGAGATTATTGTTTAATTTAAATCCGTAATTTGTTATCTTAATTTTATCTATGAATATTGGGGGGGGAAATTTCCTGCACTAGTTAAAGATAAAAAAAATTTTAGGGAAGTTTCCTGCACTTTTTTAAAAATCTTTTTCCCATTAAATTAATTTTTATAACAACTATCAACCAACTTCAGGACTAATTGCATTATTATGATTAATTTATTGATCAATAGTCAATATCTCTCTTAAAATTAAAAAAACTCTGACATTTTTCATCTGATAATTGTAGGTTCTGTCACTTAACAAAATTTGTCTCGTATTATAGTAATTCCTTAAAATGTATCCGATTGTTATTATAATTCTGATTGAATTTATCTTGTTCTTACCATGCCTATATAATGTCAGACTTTATTTTCTAGAACTACTTCAATGAAGAACAATATACTCTTAATATTCAATGGGTCATAAAAATGTTAAATTTTATATAAATAAAATAAAGCGTGCAGGAAATCTACCTTCCCCATAATATTCTACTTATAAAGCATTAAGGCACTGATTTGAAAGTAAATTACAAGCCAATAAGTTTGATGTTGCTGAGTTCATTAAAGATTGATTTTAGAGTCCTTAAAAAACACTAAGTCCTCCAAATTGCTAGGCTAAATGATTTTGAAGTAGTGGCTGCAAGATGGAATTTAACTTTATTTAAAGCTTAATCTCTAATATTTTATAATTAAATTTGGTTGAGCACCCAATTAATTTCCAAAGAGCCCGCTTTAAATCTTAGCTAAACTTGCTGAAATATAGCCGCTTTGCTAATTTTGTGAATTTTAAATACTATTTCATGTAATCTGATGCATTGTATGTGGTATGTGGTATTTACTATTACAGTTGTGATTTATTAAAAAAATGAATTTAAATATTATTTTTATTCTATGATTGTTGTTGCAGCTAAAGTATAGTCAGCAACTAGCAATCTAATTATAAAGCTGCTGCTAGAATAAATACTAATTCAACATCTTTAATTAATTAATATAAAAATTATCTTTTCATTTAAGTGTATATTCAGAATACATATAAATGATTTTTAAATTCTATGAGATGATTTGATCAATTAATTTTCAGATTTTTAATTTAAAAATGTAGTCAATTTTAAAATTTATCAAGATTTTGATTTTATTTGTACTAGAAATTTATCTAAATAATTTACTATATAAAATTATAAATATTATTCTAGAACTGAGATTTAATATCTTTTGATGGAATTTTTAAATTAAAAAAAAATAACTTTAATCTTTGAATAATAATAATAATACTATTCTGGAAATTGATTATGAAATTATTAGATAATACTGCTTTAATTATTAATAATCTCCTTCTTTCCATTGAATGGCCTCTTGACTTAAACCTTGAATTTCCCCTCGATTAATAGCCCCCTCTTTGATAACCACATTTGCTTCTAAATCCAGGTTTGAAGTTTTTGCATCTATAGCCACCTCTAAAACCTCTTCTTTAATTAGAGCTATTAGGTTGTGGGATATACTATAGTTAATTGCGGAACAATTATTTTAATTCATCACTAGTCAGTTTTCCATTCTTAGGTTTATGCTTAATTCTAAATAATATTGACCTTCATAAAGATCTAATTGATTAAATTTCTATATTTATCAATATTATTGCAGTTGATCAGCTGGTATATTGATATTAACAAGTGTTTGCTTGGTCTAATCTTGAAATCTAGTAGCTCTGTGACTGCTACTATTTCTATTCGAGCTATTACATCTATTTATGCTGTTGTCTCTATCACCATTTCTTGTATTTCTCTCTATTGATTTTGGTCGATTCTCATGCTAACCCGGATCATATCAATTAAAAATCTAACTAAATTATATAATGTATTCTATAAAAAAGTTAATTTTAATTAATTAATTTAGTATTTTAGTATAAATATCCATTTTTGGTGATATGCAAATTAATTTACTATAAAATTTTATAAATAAATTATAAGAGAAAACTAATTTGCATAATTTAAATATTAAAATTAAACCATAATTATATGATTATTAAAATAAAATAAAATAAAATTTCATTGTAATTTCCTATTTAATGACAATTTGAAATAAATTTTGAGGGTTTAAGACTGTTTTATATTTTTTATTTGCACAGTCCCATTTATGAATGTACTGTTGAAGTTGTAATTATAATTTCCATGGTTTCCTTGTACGTTTTAAGGCTAATCAGTATTTTGATTGATACTTTGTTTCACCAATTATACTTATTATTTTTATAAATAAATGAAATAAAGTAAGTATAATGGAGCTCAAGGTTGGAAAACAATAATTAAAAGAATTTATAAACTACTTATTTATATTAAAATTAAAAAAATTTAAAGTAAAATAAGTGAAATTAATTTTAAAATAGTTTTTAATTCACTTATTTTATGCAAAAAATTAATCCAAAATTGGGGGGGGGAAGTTTCCTGCCCCAAAATTTTATATGCACCCAAGGGGGGAAGTTTCCTGCCCCCAAAAAGGTAGTTTCCTGCCCCCAAAAAAGTAGTTTCCTGCACCATACATAAAAATATGTAATTTTTATAATTTTCAAAGAATCTTTATCATAAATTATGATGTAGTTTTTTTATATTTTTAATTTAGCTTCAAATATCATTTCTACATTGATAATCAATTTAAAATTTAATGAAAGTTACATTAATTAATAAAGAAAAACACCTATTTTAGCCTTGTCTGTAATATATAATTTGATAAAGAATAATTATAAACCTTGAAAATTATATAATATTAATGTTGTATAGTACATGGTTATGGTTATTGAAATTAAAATTTATTTGTTTCTATTAAATTTATTGCAAAAAACATAAAAATTAATGTTGGGGGCAGGAAACTACCTTTTGGGGCAGGAAACTGTCTGGGGGCAGGAAACTTCCCCCCCCCAAAATTATATTCAATCAAAATATTTATTTGCTTAATTAATTTTATACTTTTTATTATCCGCTATATTTATTTACAAAGTACAATAATTATAGATTTTTTAGTTAAATGAATATTTAATTATAAGATTATCAAGTTTATTAAAATTAAAATATTCGAAATTTATTTATTTATTTAATGATTACCTTATTTTTTAATGAAAAATTCTATATAAAAATGTTTTTTTTAAAAAATATATTACCAAGCTTTAGTATTGTAATTTTAAAAATTTTTATGTAAAATACTATTTATAAATTCATTTTTTTATTTTATAATATTCCTTTTTTACTGATTCTTTAGATTCTTTTTATATTTTATTAAATAAATATTAAATTTATATGAGAAAAACTTAAAAACAATATAAAACTAAATTTATTGAATATCTAATATAGATAAATCTGATTATATAATATATAAATTTTATAAGGCTTACTATAAATTGCATAAATTTATTATAATAATAAGTAAATTTATGATGAATCTAAATTTTGATCATTTATATTATTTTATAAACTAAATAATTAAAATAGTAATATTATTATATTTTATATTAAAACTATTAATATTCTTTAAAATTTTAAACTTTCAAAAATATCTCTTATATTTTGAATATGCTAAATTATTAATTAAAAATAACAAATAGTTTTGAGTCTTGATTTATAATCAAATTTTAATATGTATATTTAATTTTTTTAAATTTATAATAAATTCATTTTTATACGTAGTTGAATTTATTTTTAACGAAAAAAATATGAATAAAGTCATTAGAAAAATAATATTGAATAAAAATGTTTATTTGATATTCTTCATCACTGTTATCATCATAATAAATATAGTAAAATAATATAAATTTAATTTAAAACTGATGATATTTTTATATTATATCCCGATATTGTATGAATACATTCGGGAATGGGAAATTAATTTTATTAAATTTATTATAAATTAAAAAATTGGCAGTTAAAGTTGACCAAATTAAACAATCTTGTGCTCATTCGATAGATAATTCAAAATAAACTGGACCTTAATAATGGCGGTATTTTTTAATATATCTCTGACTTTAATTAAACGCAACTGCGTGATAACTTCCCTATAATATGATTTCACAATTTAATGAATTAA
Organism: Oxytricha trifallax; assembly: GCA_000711775.1. NCBI lineage: Eukaryota > Ciliophora > Spirotrichea > Sporadotrichida > Oxytrichidae > Oxytricha > Oxytricha trifallax. The sequence continues at coordinate 25,506 of ARYC01007134.1, forward strand.
GAAGTGTTTAATTAAGTCGCTTCAGGGATGCGCTATAAAAGTACCTCCATTAATACAGTCCAGTTAATTTATAATTTTTTATCAAATGAGCACATAATAGTTTAATTTGACTGCCAATATTTTAATTTATTATAAATTTATTTAAATTAATTTACCATTTCCGAATGTATTACTACAATATTGTTAATCTAATAAATGTATATTTGAATTGTATTTTTCGCTTAAAAATAAATTATTTTTTATTTTATGAAATTGTTGAATTTAAAATTTATAACATTTTTTATTTTAATTTTCATCATAACACTAGTTTTTTCTTTGCCATTCTAATTTGTCCATAACACAACTTTAGCATTAGCCTGGCTTTGCATTCTTAATTCCATCCCAGTAGACCTTATTGTATTTATAAAATTATAATTATAGTATTTGAATAGTTTTCTTTAAACATTACTACAATTATTGTTTTACTGATTATTAGAAATAATCAAATTAAGAATATTATTATATAGAATAGTTGAAATCTCTTTTGCACCACCCACAGCTTGATTATTCAAATATTTCGTAAGATTAAGCACATTTGTGACTGAGTATAATAATAGCCGTTTTAAAATTAAATTTCTAATTCTTAAAAATTTTATTATTAAATTAAATTTACTTGCCCTAATTATTACTTTATCTTTAAAAACATGTAAATATTATTTATTTTTAGCATTAGAGTAAAAGATTGGTTAAACTATTTCTTTTATTTCTTGATAAATGCTCAATTAATATTAAAAATTACTCGTAATTATGTAAAGTTATTTAGATAAATTTTCATCAATCATATATATATATATATATTGAATTGTTTATAATTTTACCATAGTTTATTTCCTTCCTTATAATAATATTTAATCTGATATGAAAATTATGATATAAAATCCTTATCTGTCTCCTCGTTTATTTTGAGATACGTTTTAAAAGTAATATTTGTGCAATTATCACATGCTATATATCATAAGTTTTACAGTAACAATTGATAAAATAGATAAAAAATATGAAATTAGATTAATAAAAATTATTTTGTAATTTATTAGTAATTACAATTGTCATTAATAGGAGTAGTGAATTAATTAGAGAAATTAATTAAAAGAGATTAAAATTTAATTGGACATTTCTAATATATTAAATATCTCAACTGAAAGTAATCATAAATACTTACAAGGAATTTTATACTGAATAGGTACCCACCACTAAGATGGTCGGCAGAATATTCTTTTTTTTTTGAAATTTTTATATCTTTTTTTCCCAAATTTTTTTTCTTCAAAACCATTAGGGTTGGCTTCTGAAAACTTCTTACAACTTTTATGTGGGTTTTTTTTTAGAGATTGACTGAAAGGGTTAGCTATATGTGATTCTAATATTTTTTTTTCTCCATTTTTTTAAGGCAAGTCCGACCCCCTCGTTGCTCACTCCGCTCGCATTCCTGGGTAAGTAATAATTTAATTAGGAGTATTCGTAATACTAATTTGATTTAGATTTAATAAAAAATTAATTAATTGATCTAAATATATAATATTTATTAATAATTAGTGGTCTTGTGATCTTGCATGGTCCTTATGAGACCACTAGTAAATATAATTATCAAAATAAATATATAAATATTACCAGGTATGCGTAGAGAAGATCATTACTACATTGCATTAGTCATTTCTCCGGTTCTGTCTCTGACCACAGTTTCATGCCTTCAAATACTCCCTCTTTCTCTCCTTCTGATTGGCTTTAAATATTGCGTTGAAGAAACGGGCAACTATCGACGCGGTCAAAAGGAATGCCTCCTCTCCACACTATGTCAAAATTTCAGATTGACAGAGTAGACATCTAGTCTTTAATATATTGGCAGCTTCAAAGTCTATGTTATTAATAAGCAGACAGAGTGTTAGATGTAAGATGTGATAACGGTGAAGCATCTAATGTACTTGTATTCTACACTGCAGTACTTCTACTCAATAGCCATCCCTTCACCCTGCATCAACCGTTTCATTCCAGCTATCCCAGATGATCCAAAAGCCCTGGTAAGATTTATCTTGTTTGCGATTAGAAGATCATAAAGGCCATCTAGAATTTGAAGATTGCTCATTGCTTTTAGATCGGCATCTTTAGGGTACTGTAGTCATCGTTATTATTTCTCAGTTCTGCAATAAAACCTGGAGAGGTGTAATTATTGTTACTTTCTTCTTATTGGCGACTCTGGTTTTCTAAATCAATTGATCAGCATAGTTGCTTTGGTTTTATGACTTTTCAATAGCGACTAGCTTAGGTATATCATGCACTCATCTTAATGTAATCATCTTTTGACTATGCCGATCCCTAAAGCCTCTCAATAAGTCATAATAGTATAAAAATCGGGAATAGTAAAATTTTTAAATATTCAAAATTAGATGGTAGAAAACACTATACAATTATAATAATTATTTTTTAGAAATATTGATGAAACATTTATTATTATTATATTCGTGGGACTAAGTAGTAAAATTATTATATTTTTACTACTTGGTCCCAGTAATTATATTATATTGTTAATTTAAATTAAAATTATTACTTAAATCTAAATTTAAAAATAAAAAATTGCATTTCATTTTGATTAATTTAACATTAAGTTTACTCATACTTATTAAAGTGAGTAAATGAGATAATATTTTCTTTAAAAAGTAACATATTTTAAAAGCATTAGGTCTTGAATTAAAATTATTATTGAATTATTAACATTTCAGATAATTGCATAAATCAAGTTTACTTTTTAACAAATTAACTTTTATTATTTCTAAATTTATTTAATTTCTTAATATATATTATTTAAATAAACCTTAATATATTTATAAATTACAGTTTTGATAAATAAAGAATAATAAAAAACATTTGAACAATGAAAAATTAGGCAAAATCTTTGACTTGGAAGTTATATTGTATTTATCATAATTTTAAGTTTAATATTTATAAGCATGAGTAAATTATTTATTTAAGGATTATTACATTCTAAATTTTACTAATATTTTGACTGAATCATATAATCATTTGTGGAATCCAAAGCCCCTTGACCACACTCCTGCTTCTACAATTCCTGCTACGACTTAGCATACTATTTGGGAATGAACTACGCGTATTGTTGAGAAGGCACGAATATAAACTTTTTTTATTCCATCCGCTGTTTATGCAAACTGATCAAATATTATATGTCCGTTTAGCTTGACGGTTAGTTCCAGTTGTGACAAAATTGATATAATACGAAACAAATAGGTAAATTGTCATAAATCAAATAAACCCCAAGAATCTTGAAGGCGTAACTGTCACGTATTTGGTAAGCATTTTTTGTAATTACGTTTTAAAAAGATCAGATTAAAAATGTAATGTAAAATGTACAGTATAGGCCATGAGAATCAAAACCCCAAAACCCCTGAAGTTGTTTGATTGAGTTTTTGATTGATAAAAGTAGACTATTAAAGCATGCTATATTAGGGTTTTAATAGGGTTTATGTAGTGGTTTAGGGTTATAATGTAATGTAAATTAGTGTGTAATACAGGTGTTTTATTATTATTCCCTCAAACAGTACCTTGGCATTATGTGCTAATTTTCTAAATTTGATATCTCCTATCCAGTTGATCATTTAGTCTATTGTTTGCTCTGCTCTGTTGTTTGGTCTTAAGATAATCTGCTCAGCCATATCTTTCATTTTACCTTTTATCTTATTCTAGTCTAGATATTGCTGTATTTTCTTCTTTGAATCTTTCTCTCTCTTGCAGCTATAGAAATAATTTCTTGCCATATCGCATTCACAAATTATTGCTGCTAGAGCCCATATATCCTACTTAATATCACCATCTCTCCAATCCTCTCTTTCTGGAAAGTATCCAGGAGTACCATACACGTTGCCAAGTGAAGCTTCAACTCTCTAAGATCTATTGAAATCTATTATTACTACTTTGAGAGTTGAAAAGTCAAGCATTATATTCTCAAGCTTCAAATCTCTATGAACATATCCAAGAGTGTGCAGCTCCTCAATGCCTTTGCAAATATTTGTAAGAATAAGAGGTAACTACTTTGGTATCCTTTAGTCTTAAATGTAGTCTCTTAATGTCATTTAGTATAGAGGAAGACGAAAAGCTACATGATCTTGAGCAAGCAGAATAGAATTGAGCTATATAATAAATCTGCACTATCTATCTCTTGACTTCGTAATTGCTTGGTATTCATTTAAGAATTCCATTTGATACTTGTCATCGCATGAAGTAGTTGAACGGATTATAAATACCAAACCCCATGGTCATAACAATTAAGCAGGTTCAAAATGTTTTGAGTTAATTAAAGTAAGGAAGTATATAGATAAAGTTATAAAATTAGTAATCAAATATAGTTATTTTCTTATATCAATAAAAATTTCTTTGTTAAATTGTCGAACAGAAAATGGTTTCCAGAAATTTCTACAAACTTGACAGATTGATTATGAGCATTGTATCTTTATATAGTTTAAACTACTTATTAATCAGGTATTTAATGTTAGTTCTTTATACTTTATTATTATTCGTTTTGTCTTATTCTTTGCTATTCAATATTTTTATTCTTCTCATTAGTAAATTATCCTAGGTCACTTTTTAGAGCTGCTTTCTCAATTGTAGTTAATCTACTATTAAGTTACTTCATTTTATCATTAACTCCATCAAAGTTGTTATTCATTTATTTTAAGTGCTCAGTACAAATTTTATTTACTTACTCTATTATACTTTTGGAATTTAATTACAAATTCTTTTGCTGATCCTCGATTATTTTTTGTTTTTGACATATTTGGTTGTCAATTTTGCTCTAATTTTCTTTCAAACTTGCATATTGGATTTGATTTTCATCAATTAGCTTTTTTAGATTGTTATACAACTCTGTAAACCTTGTTACATGATTGGCCAAAGCTTCTTGAGATACAATTCCAATTGTGGGTGATAAAGTTTTAATTTCGTTAACTAAAATCTAGAAGGCATTTTATATTTCATCTTTTCCTTCATTTACTAACTGCTATATCATTTAGATATCTATCTGATTTACTTTATCCTATAAGTTCTAAATTTGATCTATGTTATTTTAGTTTTGTTAATTCAACTTTTCATTAAGTTTACTGTCTAAAATTTCTGGGACTTGACTAAATAACTATTGTTTCAGTTCTGCCATTGCATCATTGGTCAAGCCTGTAAATTACTTACTTATTACGCGTTCAATTTAATTTAATTCTGGGAAAGTGGAGTCTGATTCTGTCTCAAAATTTTCTGAACTAGTAAGCATCTATTAAGAATCTAATGATCGGAGTCCCGAATTAGGCTTTTTATCGCTTTTACTTTAATCTTAAGAAATCTTTGAAATATAATCGTCGCTTAATTAAAGTGATTTAGGTTTCTTATCTATGCTTAACTTTTTCCCTTGCTATTTCTAAAACCTATTTTTGAATAATTTATTTTTAGGGAGTATTTCATCTACTTTAGCTTTTTCTTGAATTTAAGGTTGTAATCAACCAATTCCTATGGACTTTTTAAACCTCTTTTTAGAATTTTTTTTTAAATTATATTTTGACATCCTTATAAGTTTTTTTCCCTAAAATGTTTTGGTATTTCAGAAATTACAAAATCTTAGTCTTTTATTCTTCATTTTTAAGTTCTGTTAATTATTCTTAATTGAAAAATTCAGCTGTATAGTTCGATGCTTTCCTGATCGGAATTGCTTTACTAACTCTATTTTTCTTTAAAGATATTTTACTTTACTTTTTTTTTACTCATGATTTTAAGTGTGATAGTTTAAATTTTCGCAAGCTTAAATAATTGTTGTAGTTACTAATTTTAGCAACAATTATTTTAAGTAGATTAATCAGGATTAAGCACTCTTTAGTTCTAGAATGTTACTAATTGTTATATTAAGAACTTTATTATGATTCTGTTAAAAAGATTATATTTAAACTTAATTAAATAACAATTTTGAATTATTTTTATTTAAACTATAACAAACTATCAAAACTATAACAAAGTATTACAAACTATTACAAAGTATTACAAACTATAACAAAAATTTTCAAAATATTTTTATATCCAACCCCCTTTTATGCTTTTGTTTCTTTTGTAAAATCCATAAATGAAACTAGTATTTTTAAGTCACAGTCTGATTTATCATGAGTACGATGCATTTTGAAGGTTTGGATCATTTTTCAATAAATAATTCAAGTTTCATTAATATAATTGCTAAAAACCCCTTTTAAGTTCATAAATTTAAAATCCCTACTATATCGAATAAAACTAAGTTGATAAAAGTATTTAGGCAGAAGTCGATATGGGGTAATTGAGATATAAATCTAAATTTAATAATAAAAAATTCATCACAGATAATTTTTTGTTTTCATTAGGAAATATAAAAAGTTCACCCATAATTATTAAATCATGAGTTAATGAAATATTTTAAATTTTAAAATTAATAAGTTTTACTCAAGTAAATTAAATTTTTAGAACTTTAATTAATCACCTCATATCATAAAATTATTATCCTATTAACTAGGTATATTGTTCAGAGGATTCCCCTCCTAGTCAATGACGCCTCCTTCATGAAGGTGTATCACAAGCTACTTATAATTGATGAGGTCGTCAATTTAATTTTTCATCTAGTTCATTTCGTCCCTAACCTTTTATTTTAGTCCATAATCTTGTGTTTGGATTTTGATTATGAGGGTAAATTTTGTTTAGACTCTTCTTATTCTGATGGCCTTGATTTTCTTTTGGTGCTTTACTTTAATAAATGTGCAGACCTTCCTTTATTCACTAGTACAACGATTATTCAATCAAATGATTACCGCTAAATGTTATGGAGTTGTTTAGGGCTTCTGCAAACTGAGGCTTCATATGCACTATGCTATTTTAGGAGCTATCTAGTCTAATTCTCCTTTGTTATTTTGCGTTTTATATCATTTCATTCACTCCATCTGGATCGAAAGAAAGCAGTACATCTGTAATCCACTTTTTATCCAAGTGGAGCCAATCACATTCCAAAACCCCTTAATGAGGTTTATAAGTGCTTTGATTTGTAGGGAATTTGTTAGGGGTTGGTGTTATTAATTAAATGCGAGACAAAAATTACAA
>ARYC01007135.1:0-22442 GCA_000711775.1 Oxytricha trifallax
TCTCATATAAGCTATCAGTTATAGAGGCAGTTTTATAATTTTAAATTCAAATTTAAATATGAGCGCTAACATTTTAAGAAAAAACAACAGCACTTCCATCAAACTAAATGGGACTTACCTTTGGCGTCAATAAAAAGTGTGATAGCTGTGAGATGAACTCTCATAAAGAACTACCAGAGCTATCACTTGAAGTCTCTGTTATAAAATAGAAATTAATAATAGAAAATAAATCGCAAACAAGTGTATGGGAGACAGAGAGGAGGAGAAAGGTATTAATGAAATTCCTACACAAACTGAAGAAGCTGAAGTCTATTTCTGTGAGCTATGTGAGAGAGAATTTGCTCATAAATCAAGCTGGTACAGACATAAGAAAGAGCATAGAGAAGCAAAGCCCACTGTATACTTAAACCATGAAAAAATAGATGGAAAGTATGACTGCTTTGAGTGCCATAAGCAATACTCTCATACAAGAGACTTGAAGAAACATCTATTAAAAGCTCACAAGAAAGATATAGAAGTTGAGAATCAAGAAGTTGAGCTGAAGCTTCTCAACAAAAGAAAAGCGAGGGAATATTCTAAGGTCGTAGTGCCTGAATAAGCAAGAGAGTTAGAGTACATTAGGAAGGCACGCAACCAACTGACCTCTGAAATAACAAAAATTACGATCAAGATTCAATACAAGAAAATACCAGTTCTTGCTTAAATTGACCTAGAAACTTCTCTTTAAAGCTACCTAATATTAGAAGACTCCTTTGATAAGAAAGTTATCAACGATCATCAATACGCATACAAGGTGTACCCCTTCAACTATCTTTAAATGATGATAAATATTAAATGGAGTTCACAAATGAGCATCAAGTACTCACTCAAGCAAAGTTTAAAGAGTGTAGTTACTTAATCAAGCTAGATGCTGTTCTCCTAGCAAAGGATCATGTTGCTTTCAGACTTCCACTCTATGAAATGACAAGAAAAGACTGGAGAGATGGAGACTTTTAGTGGGATGTGTGGGCTATGGCAGCAATAATAATAGAGTGCGATATGCCTCGCAATGAGTACTACTCTACAAGATGCGAGAAGGATGCTAAACAAAGAATAAAGCAAATTATTGACAAAACAAGAGTATCTCAATAAATGAAACAAATGGCAGAGTCAATAATAATTAAACCAAACTCAAGATCAGACATGTCAATATAGCAGATAGAGTTGTGGTTAAGTAAAATAAACTTCAGACCTCTCCCACATGGTCCAAAAGTGCATTTTGAGTGATTAAATTAAATACATTTACTATAAATTTCACATTAAAACCTATTAATAACCCCAACCCCTAACAAATTCCCTACAAATCAAAGCACTTATAAACCTCATTAAGGGGTTTTGGGGTTTTGACTGTGATTAATGTAAACAATAAATCATGGAGAGACTTGGAATTCAAACATTACTACAACAGAAAATATTTACCAAAAGCTTTGTTTAAAAAGGTGTAATTCTCAAACTTCAAACATTTGGAAGTCATATTTTTCTGTACAACAATAATAATAATAATTGGAAATTTTGTATCAATAGCAAATGTGGAATCTCAATTAATTCATAGACAACATACATTAAAAACGAAGTTAGATTCTTCTATACTAACAAAGGCAAAATAGTTGATTTTAGACTTAGGAATGGGGACTAAGTAGAGCTAACTAGACAATACATGGGCAAGTCAGGACCATAGGCATCTCAAGATTATGCAAATTTACTTGCCAACTATAAATTTAGAAGTGCTTCAACTGTGAGAATCTTTTTATATGATAGTAGTTTGGATAAAAACTACTATCATACTATAAATACAAACTACATAAAAACAAATTATTTATATTAAAACTTAAGCTCTATTAATTAATGGGAATAAACCCAAGAATTTATTAAAATGATAAATTATTATTTAGTATTTGGATTATGTTTTAAATTATAAAATGGTAACAATCTAGTTAATTTAATTAAAAAAGACCAAATGTTAAATATATTTTAATACTAATTTTGTATTTATAGCTTTAATATAACCATTTACGTTTTTGATTAATTAAAAACTGAAAAATTATAAATAAGATTAACTTATTTTTAAATAAAATTATTCTTTAAATGGTTTAAAGTTCAATTTATTTATTTTATAGTAATAATTAGTATCCACACTGAAGTCTGGGGTCCCCCAGGTCATAATATATCTTAATAAGAAAGGGACTAGCCCTTTTCATTAATTATCTGGTTTGACTTAATTATGTTGCAGCAATTCACTTAAGTGTTTGTTGAATCTATTGTATTTCATAAGGTCTTTCTCGTGAATTATCTCTGACTTCATTGTCTATTCTATGGTCTTTGCTGAGAGTTGTTTGTATTCCTCTTCTTCTACTAAATTGAAAATGATGCCTAAAATTAAGGTGAGTTATCGTAAAATAATAGGTCTAGAGGTTTCACTTAATTAGATTAGTAGTTAGTCAAGATACATTAGGAACTTGTATGTTTTAGGGTCGTCATTTATAATACCTGCTCATACTGGTGGGACATACCACATGGTATTTGTTTTAGTTGAAAACATTTATCAGGAGTTCTGTTGCCATATTTTCATTTTCTAGCACTATGAGGATTTTATTATCATCGATTCTGCTCCAGCAGATAAGGGTTTAGAATACGATTAAAATTTTTAGGATGTCTTTAGTATGACTCTAGGAAATAGTTTGCCTTGTTAATCTCTATCTCTGTCCAGTATTAGTCAGTGACTAGGCCTTTAATATCTTTTGCCTTCATATATATAAATTTTAAAGTTTTGTTTGATGCATGTCATTAATTAATTATTTTAATTTTCCTTGTTTACCTTCTTTATTTTTTAGATGTGTTATACCTTACATTTCCACATCTTAAGTATGGGGTTTTGTTAATGCCTGCTAAGGGGATATGTTTTTGTCTTTCAGACTTGCCAACTTTTGTAATATCTTTCCTAGTAAATTTTTATGAATATCAATAGAAGGTTTAGTATTATTTAGTCTGTTCTTAGATATCGTGAGAGCCTAATTATTCCTGCTTTGTTAGCAGTATTTAGTACTAACCTAGTATGCCACTCTTTAATATTTAACACGTGGTTAATATTAACTTCATTAATGAAGGCAATAGCTAAGGAGGTGAAGATTAGTTAGATGACAGCTAGTTAGAGCTCTTAGATGATTGCAAAACATTAAGTCTATTCAGCCAGTTAGAGATCAAGTAGTGCCTCAATATCAAGATTGTTATTGTTCTTGCTATCTGAGATTTTATTTTACGTGTGTTAGAGTTTGGAGGTTAAGGACCCTTCTCAAGGTAACATTGTTTTGAAGGAGCTTTTGAAGAAACTGATTCTAAGGAATAATTGACCTCTAGAAGCCTAATTGAATTCATTACTAAATGAATAGTAATAAGCTTAAATTCCTTGCTTAATGAAGCTTTAAGACATCATTTTGATGAAATTAAGAAACACCATAAGGTCATAGTTGTTTTAAATTGATTTGTTGGGAAAGTATATCATTTCTAATTTATCGTTACGACCCCAAATAAGATTAATTACAATTAAATAATCATTTATTTTATCATTAAAAGATATAATGATTATAAATGATTAGAGTTTGATATATTAATTTAAATTTAAAAGCAATTTATTAATTAAATTCTTTTGTAAAATAAGAAAAACTAAAAGACAATAAAGCCATATGATTATTATTTACAAGAAATTTATTTTGAATTATTAATAAGCAAATATATTTTAGTTTATCAAACAATAACAATACCAATCTGGGATGGCCTGAGCTCTGGAATTCTTTTGTTATAAAGATAATAATCAAATTTCCATCATCAATTTCGATTTATAATTCTCTAAATATTTTTTCATTCTCAAGTATATCTAGAGCGTTGAAGGTATCGAAATCCTTTCAGTTTGGCAATTATCAAAATATTTCTCATCAGTCTTGTCAAAAATATGGGAGATTTTTCGAATCTTTCTCTGTGCTTGCAGTAGTTTTCTTTTAGAAAAAACCCAAATACAGCGATAGAATTATTGTGACTCCTTCAGCATTTTGATAATATTTTTGTTAGGCAGAGGCGTTGGTAAAAAATTAACCCTGATTGATAGCATTGACATTTATCTATGGCCCCACTTACTTGTGAAGCGGTGTCCTCTGTCATTATATTGTACTAGTCTCTGCGTACTACAGATTTCTCTTGATAAGTTTTCACTTTCTAGGTTATTACTTATTTGAGGTGATCATTTTTAAATAAATAAATTACTTTCTATTATTATCAAACACTTTCACAATTATACTGTAAATTAATTCTTAAGGGGTTTTAAATAAATAGCAATATTCTGAAAAATATAAATTGTATCGCACTATTTAAATTAATTCTAAATAGCTAGACAATAAATCTGAACTTTTTCTTTCTGTAGTTCAAGTTATAACAAAAACTGTGAGAGAATTATAATGACACAATTGATTATTAAATTTCTTGGTTTTTTTATATTTAATAAATTATTACTAATTTTTGACTAGTTTAATATACTGCAAGTCCAAAAACAGCCTAATTATCTATTATTTAAAGACTTAGAGTTTTTTAGAGCTAGAAATGAACTCTTAAATAATGAGGAAATAAAAATAAAGTTTAATTTTCCATTTCATTAGAATTAACATAAAATTTCTTATCTTATGCCGTAATAAGGAAGAGCAAAAATAAATTAAAATCTAATATTTTGAAAAAAAAATATTATCTATTTCGTAATCAATAATTTTAAATTATTTATTATCATAAACATGAAATTTTAAAATTTTCAGAGCTAAGTTTAAATATTATTTCAACTAATTAATAGATTTTTCTAAAGTTTAATTTAATTTTACTCAGTTTAATTTTTTAAAAATTGCTAAAACTTTAATTATTAATTTTATTTCCCATAAAATTACAAAAAATAAAATAACACCTTGCCTTTATACAAGTATTCAAAATTTTAAAGTTATTAGATATTTTCTCTTAAAATCATACTCAACAAATAAAATAGTACAAGACATATCAATATGGAATATTTGAGTTTAATGGAACTTTTGAAATATTCAATGATGGAAAGTACTTTTGACTATAGATTCTAATGCTAAAGTTATGACATTTCATTAATTAAATTAATGAAGGTTTTAATGCAGTCTTAAGAGCAAGAGTATCATAATCTAATTTGCTTGTACAAAATGTTTAGTTCCTTAAGCTAGATAGATTCATTTTTATTTTTGGTTTAGAGGATTATACACAATTGGATCAATTCAGCTTAATATGACTCAGCTTGGACCTTTCTTGTTCAACTTAAAACCTCTTCAACTTAACCAAAATTAATACTTCAACTTTATAATAAACAGTAACCACCTTCGATATTTTAAGCTTTTCCATAAACGGCTTATTAAAATTTATGCAAAGTAAAAGTACAGTTAGAGATGTCTACATTTATTTATCTTCTCCATAATTTGCATATTTATTATTAAAATTCGCCTTTAAAAGCAGTAAGCTAGTCTTAAGGTTATAGCATTTATATTGGTACTTCTTTAGAAACCATACTTTCAAAGTTAAGTATATAGAATATGTTTTTCATGAATTACAAGTTCTCGGCTCAGGAGATATTTGAGATCTCTCCCTCTGAATCTTAAATCAAGAAGTCAACTTACTTTTACTATACAAAGAATGATTAGAACTAATCAGCAATTATAGATGGCATTGCTAATAGATCAAATCTATATCTTTAAGTTCTTCTTCAAGCTTGAATGGATTTGTTAGGGACAGAGATTATAGATTATTATAATTTAGCACAGATCAAAATGAATTTATATATCACTATTTCACAAATACTTGTGGACTTAAGTAACAATATTTATTAAGGATAAATAAATTTGGGAAATAAAATTAAAAATAATTAAAAATTAGGGCAATTAAGTTTGGACTTAAATCCATTGAAAATTAAAAATTAGCTGGACTTAACAAGAATTCTAATATTATAGGATTGAATAAATAGAGTTTATTTTGTAAGATTTGTTTGTTTGATTTCGATGCCTAAAATTAAGCTTTTTATATATCGTTGAGTTGATGAGATATAATAATACAGCCAACAGTAAAGTCCAAGCTAATTCAAAATATTTTATCTTACAAGTACTTATTTTTCAAAATTTTGAGTAAGTTAACAGCTGCTGCTTGTTTATATATTAATTTAATTCCCCCAATCCATCCATATTCTAGCAAAAATAAGTTAATATTCAATATAACAAAAAGATCTTTCTATTATTAAGATCCGTCTAAAAGCTTGATCCTTTTAAAAGTTTTTACTGAATTAGCAGCCAGTGAACTTTCACATTAATAAGAGCTAACATTGTATTTTTATATTTTGTTAGATAATTAAGCAGCTGATACGACTTAATCAAATATAATTTTTAGTGAAAACTGTAAGAAAACATTTTTCAAATTTTTTATTGCCAACTCTATAAAATTGGCAGGCTATACAGTCATCGCAATCACTGTCATTTATTTAGATGCATATTTCCACTCTTCAACCTTCTCAGTTATAGGATTAGGAAATGCATTGACCTCAAGTTGGAATTTATTAACTTTAGTTGGAATATATCCATCTACATATATTTTTTTAAAAAAATGTTGCGTAGGAAGTACTTGCTATCGAGAGACTACAATTTTTACTTTATCAGGAACATATTTAGCTTTCAACAACACAATAAAGCTTGGTAACAAATAATTAATAGCAAGATCTGGAGAGATGCCATTTAAAATTATGCATTTTAGGCTCTATAGAACTGACATATAAGATCCTCCTTCAATTGCTTTTAATATTAAGATAATAGATTATGTTATTTATTCAGTAAAATCTCTTAGATTTGCCAATGAATGAGTTATCAAAAATAGAGATTAATAATATTAGAGTTTTATTTATATTTAAATCCATTTATGCTTGTAAGAATAGTAAATGGGAATAATTTATAAAAATCATTTGTTAACTAATATTTTAATTAAAACATTTTTAATCTTTTAATATAGTCATTTAAATTATTTATTAATTAATAATTAACCAGTCATCAATGCTAGATATTAAGATGAGCAATATTTATTAGATTTTCAAAAAGATTAAAAAATAATTTGCTGAGATAATAAAAATTAAATACATTTATATAAAATACGAGTTTACTTTATATGACGAACAAAGAAAAAAATATTTTTTTACTTAGTTCGTTAATTTATATGTTTTTAATTATTCTATATTCTAAATTTAATTTTAGTAATTTTATTAAATTAGAAAGCTAATAGACAGTCAGATAGGGTGATCGGAACTGGCCAGAGTTTAACGATTTTGTAATAAAGCTTTATACTACACTATACGATTCTTGAGGGTAGGGAAGGGGTTGTCAGGTTCATTGCATTAGGAGCCAGTCGGGTTGATTCTATCGGCAAGTTTCTACAATCCTCGAGTAGACTGTGCATTTTAGATTTCCTTGCTAGATATATCTCTGGTGTGGGTTTGGTTACCAAGAAAAAGGAAGTAAAATGAAGGTGGTACTCAACCTTCAAAAGTGAGATGATGTAAACTAGACAAGCCAACGATAAGGTATTTATTCCTCCTCGATCAAAAGGTGCTAAGCTGACACTTCGTAAGGACAGGAATAACTATCCAAGAAGCTGAGAATGGATACATTTTTCACTGTGATCTTAAAAGGACCTGAATCTTAAGAGATTTTTCATTGCATTTGTTGCCAGCTTTATGACTCACATCTTGACAATGGGAGTAGGTGATACTGAGGCTGACTAACTATTTGCGTAATTTTTTGTCTTCAGGATTCTAATCTAGCAATCATGATTACCACGTCAACTCACAGCCAGATTGTTGGTATGATTTCGTATTAAATAGTGAAGCTCAAGTATAATTCAATTGTAGAAATTAAGTAAAATTAAATTTGACAAGATTAAAAATATTGGCAATTAAAGTTTATCAAACTTGATTGTCTTGAGCTCATTAGATAGAATTTTCAAAATTAACTGGACTTTTTTTATCTGCTTTACTAATTTATCTCATCCCTGGAGACTCGAGTTGAAGCCTTTTAATTCATTAAATTATGCCCTCCAATTAAAGTGGAGTTAATTCACTTTAGAGATTAGACAAATTAGTACTGCCAATAACAAAGTGCAGCTAATTTTTAATTCTCTATAGAATGTGCCCAAGATCAATAAATTTAGCCGACTTAACTGCCTTTTATTTTATTTGTTGTTCCTAATTCAATTATACTTTACAATAACAGGATAAAATTAAAATGAGATTAATCATTAACTATAAATTCTAAATAATTAATTTAATTAAATTTTTGAAAATTTTCTAATTAAATGAAACTGTTTAAATTTATAATAAGTACTTCAATTTAAAGTATAATTCAAATGCTTACCATTCATTACTATCTAATCTAAATTTTTAATAATATTTCATTCCCCTACGATTTAAAGATCCTTTGATGGTTATCAGCATATTTGGTGGAAGGTACGACCAAAAGCTTATCAAATTAGTAGAATACTGTAAGGCAGAGAATTGGCTTTGTAAGTTAAAGATCGAGTAATAATATTTTTAGATGGCTATTATTATTCAACTTATCAAGCCGTCACACTCAAATTAAACTCAATTACTTTATTTAGATTGAAAAGCCAGTATAGTAATTGGACTTTAGAATTTATGTTCCAAGGTTTAGGGTAAGCTGGAACTATAACAAAAGTAGTTTATGTAGGAAAGTTTGTATATATTAATTATTAATACGATCCAAATGCGATTAATGTTAACCAAAACTCTTACTTAAAGAAAGTGATTTATTCAGGTAACAAATTATATTTATAATAGTATTTAATTTATAGATTCTTTTCCTGCAACATAAGAATACAAAACAACTTAATCCTATACTTTGCTTAGAATAACTGAAGCAAATCATATTTGGAAAACATACACTTCTAGATACTAATTGATGAAACTTTTCCGGAATGGGGATTTTTTAGAAAACCTTCATATATCATCACCATATTTAAACATGCCCCATACTGCTAGTCTTACAAATAATTTTAGCTTTGGATTCATCAATTTACTTTGCAATATTTACTTAAAACCTTACCCTGTGTAGTAAATGAGATTTAAGACAACCTAGTATCTCTATCTAAAAGATCATATTTTGATTTACTATAACATCAATGAAAATACGATATATGATGGCAATAGATTGATTTATTATGATAGTCAAGTCAAAAGAGCAGATAATTTAATTAACTCAGCGGATCCCAGACCCTAAGCATCCACTTTTACTTACTAAAAGTTTAATACATATCACTTTTTATGATAATTAAACTTACATGGAAGTAATAAGTGGTGGTAAAAATTCTATTAGAAAGCCTATAATTAAGCTTTAAGAATTTCATACGCTAATTAAATAAATCTACAACTAAGTAATTTATTAGGGGGCTTTACTAGTTAATATACTCAATCAAATTTAGATTTTACTATTAGGTTTATCTGCTTCTGAACTAGAAATAAGTTGTTGGTATTGTAATGCAATTCAATTTTAATAATAATAATGCACTTAGAGAAGAAGTATTAGGCAGTGATTATTAATTTAATTTATATATTAATTCCATAAGTGTTTCAGGAATTAATACAGCTAACTTGATTTTGAGATCTTCTATTGGCTTGTAGTATTTATATTACTCTGATTGGAATATTATTTATATGGTTTACACAGCCTCAAATTCTTAACTTAAGCTATATCTAAATAGTTAACTGCTTAAAACAGTATTAACAACCATGTCATCTATGATGATATTATAATAACTTTAATTTTCATATTTTATTATAGCTTTGTTGACTTGAAATAATCAATTACTCTATTTTCTCAACAGCTCAATAGTAATTTACCTGATTGCGATACAGTAGTTGCACATTTAAAAGGGAAAAATCAAGTTCAATAACTTACTCCGATTAATTAGCAGTTAATATTGATTATAAATTAATAATTTAATTGTTATTTTTTATGAAATTTGACTACATATTGACATTAAAAGATTATTATAGCAATATAATTTCCTACAAGAATTCAACTTATTTAAAGAGTGGTATACCAATAGCTTTTGATACTTTGACTGATCTTGATCCTTATGGGTACTCTACTACTTCACACTATCAAGGCAAAACTTAAAATGCAATGTGGGAAGCAGTTAATGAATGCCATCCTAATGGAGGAGAAGATATTTACATATGCAGTAAATAAAATTATTTCATTCGAAAGTTTATTAGATATTATCTATACATAATAGGATGAAGTATGGTCGGTCTGCAGATATCACAACTTTACTTTATTTGTGATTCTATAGTTCTAAAACAAATGGACAAGTAAATGTAACTAACACACAAAACCAAAATGATGACTGAGTAGCTGATTTCTGGTTTATGATCCAAACTTAAGACTTCAATTATCTATCATTATGATTGCTAGTCACTTGTCTTGCTCTACAAGAGCTGTGTTTACTTTCTAGCTTTCTCTAGTTGCAGGGTCAAATGATACACAAAATAACAAATCGAACATTAATTTCAGATACAATAAATTTTCTTCATTTATAAGTAGAGTCTAGCGAATTATCTGAGTGCTAGTGCTACCATTTTTACTTAGATAATGACTTTTATAACAACAAAATGAGCTTAATGGGGAATTTCAATAAGAATTAGTGGATACCAACAGCAAAATAGATATGATAAGTTAGTTATCTGTGTACTTGGTTTTGGAAATGTTACAGGAATGGCATCCAAATATCATAAGATGTTATGATTTCATAAGTGAACAATTATCTTGGAATTAGTATAGATCTCCTGTTAAATTTAAGTATTTCTCAGGTAAGCTTATACTTATAAACATTCTCAATCTCAGAAGACAGTCTAACAATTTACGACAAAGTTAGAAGTTACTGGAACAGAGAAGATTAATATTATGTTTTATCATATTCTATTGTTGAATATCAAGTTGATGGCTCAGATTAATTTTATTATGAATGTCCTCCGAGACATGCATATGGCACTTCTAAACTTATATATGAATGCAATCCATATACTCATTGGATATTCCTTAATATAAAACTTAGGATTGAGTACAAACTATAAATGAATCAGAAGATTAAATATCAAATAAAGCAAGTAAATTAGATATTCAAAAGATAATTGGCTTACTCGTAAAAACAAAGCATAATACTGATAAATACGATATTTGCAATAAAAAATTTGATGAAACCAAAAAGAGTTTAGTAATCTTACTATCTTATATTGAATTTTACTAATATATTTTAAAACTTCTCAATTTCAGGATCTAATCAAAATACTGAGACTCTTCAAGATACTCATTTATAAAAGCTATTATAAAAAAGATTTTTAATTATTATTATAATTTGGATTCAATTGCATTTTATTACAATTAATACAGAGTAATAACAACTAATTTTATTAAGATAAGGTATGAACTCAGAAATACCTAAAAAACCACTCTACAAAATGCGATAAAAGCGTTTCTCTAAATCTCTCGTAGATGGCAACATTTTAGTAGCATTTTTATAAACCTCTTCAAACAGCAAAGAAGCTGCTGCTTAAATTATTATCTTTAATAAAATTCTTGGAGTTGAAGTTTCCTATCCTAGACCTAAAT
Organism: Oxytricha trifallax; assembly: GCA_000711775.1. Lineage (NCBI taxonomy): Eukaryota > Ciliophora > Spirotrichea > Sporadotrichida > Oxytrichidae > Oxytricha > Oxytricha trifallax. Next base: position 11,742 of record ARYC01007135.1, read on the forward strand.
ATGTTAGTGATATTTATTGCAGTATTACTTTAATCAGGGCTTGGAAGGTTCTTTGTCTCTATTAAAGTATATTTGCTTTCAATTATTTAGAAGAGTTCATACAATAGATAATTATTTATTTATCAATAATAACCCAAAATTAATGTTAAAATATTTGAAATTTAAATATTGAATAGTCATTATGAAATGCATAACAAGATGAATTGAGCTCCACTTATTAATTAGATAGCAAAGATATTTCATAATTTTTCTTCATTAAAAAAAAATTAAACCATAAAATATAATGAATTGTTGAAAAATATTCTTTAAACAATCCTATAATTAGACAAAATCATATAAATTTTAAATATAATTAAAAAAACACATTTTTTATAAATGGGGTAGGATATTTTCTATGTGAAGCAGGAAACTTCAACTCTTGGGCACTAATATTCTGGCAGCAGGAAACCTCCACCCACAAAGTTTTACTATAAATGAGGTTAGGTGGTTAAATTGGTAGTTAGGATCTATGAACTAAACCAACGATGGGAACTTAAACTTAGTACTCTTACTAACCTGTATCAGTTTATATATTATATTTAATAGATGATGCGAGCAAGTTTGTTAGTCCATAAACATAAGATATCCCTTCATGAGATTGCAAACTTCTTAGTAATTTTAAATGATTTTTGATGATAAATCAAGAATTGCCTTATGTCCTTCCGGATACTAACTAATTTCTGATTATTCAAGCTTACTTAGTGTTGGAAAAGCCTCTTTATTTATTCGAGGTGCCCTTCCACTAACTCTTACTACGGCAGGTATAAATAGTTATGTCAAAATAATTCATAAAAATCATATCAATTAAACTTGGCAACACTAATCCCTTTATAAACTAATATTGGTTTCTTATATTATTATTATTATATAATTTAATATTTATTTATTCTTAAAACCAAGACAACCTTTTGAATAAGTGACTGGGCAGACAACCTATTAAATAATTGTCTGTGAAATAAGTTTTCGAGTGGTAATTGTAAAATTAAATCTTTAACTCTCTTAGTATATCCTTACATATCATGATATTTATCATTTCTTATTGTAAACAGTTAATTCATTTTATTTGTATTTATATATACTCCAAATGGAATATAACAGAGTGGCTATTTGGATTTATAAAACGATATAAATGAACTCTTTAAATCTAATAAAGATACTTAAAACAATATTCTAAATTTACTTAAAAAAACTTAATTCTAAATAGATAATCATGATTACACTTTACACCCGAGACAATATTTAAAAGGTTGTCTGTTTTCTATAAAATTACATTTACTTCGAAATAAGTGTTTAACAAGAATTAAATTAAGTAGGATAGTATAAATATTATGTCTTAAAAAGTAAAATATATGATCATTAGCAAATGATGTTCAATTTAATAAAAACTTTACTAAGCCTAGTTTTTATGAAATTTAACGATTTAAGGTAGATAATTTGGATACTAATATAGGCACACATGCTATCATATTCGTTTAGTAATAAGCAATTTAGATTCAACAAAGTAAATCAAAATGATCTTACTAATGAAACCACTGCTATTGATGATTTTTATTGGCATCATTTGTAAGCTATTCTATTTAATCGTGTTTGATTAGTGTATTTATATTATACTATAGTTATCAAAGTAAATGACACTAAGCTTTACTTTATTAAAAACTTCAGAGCGGTGCATTAATAAATGTTACACTTTAGAATTCTTAGCAATGTCCTACTATTTAGCTTGCATATTTATTTTTATGGTGTTTCCTATGCAGCAAATGAAAGAGGCCTCTATATGACTAATTTAATATGTTTAAACTACGTTTAAACAATCATAGTTTACAGGCTATTTAGATCATAGAATGTACAAAGGTATAATAGTACTTTACTACAACTATAATGAAACTTTATCCAAGACTCTAAAAGACTTATCATTTTATGGTTTACATGTCATCAATTTCTAGTTCAACTTACAGCAGTGATAAAAATAAATGGGGATATGAAATTGATTAGCATATATATCTAAAAGAATAAGATCTGTTGCATTATACTAGTACAAAAACAGGCCTTAAAAGCTTTGAACAAAATATAACAAAAGACAAATCATTAATATTAGATAAATAGCAATACACTTTATCAAGTAATACAAGGACAGATTGTAAATTACCAATTGAATTATGCTATATAAAAATTTTATAAAAGCAACTTTTTTTAGTGAAATCTTTGGAATTTATAGTGGTCAATTTTAACTTTATTAATATTCACTAATAATACTAAGAAGCTTATTATTTTTAGCCTTTCTTTGAGGCTGTCTTTTATAAAAATTCATATTTGATTAATTCATGATCTGTAAACACTTGGGAATTTATAATAGTTTCTTTTGAGCTGATAAATACACTTTTTTTGCAAATTTTTACAAAGCATAAGGATTGAATAAAGCAAATTACTATGATTGCTATAATTTCGTTTATAAAGGCACTTATCCAACTTCTCCCTTAACAAATCAAGTAAGATTAACAAATATTGGAGGGAAAGGATTCTATAGAAGTATAAGAGAAGTCGAATTGTAGAGTATCTATCAACATTCTGGATTGATGAGAAGAATTTATAGATTAAGTCCTCTTAATTTCCATAATACAAATCTCCCATTCTACTATCCATTTTATAAAGCAGTAAGAAATTACATATATGATAAAATAAATCTAAAAACTGTTCAAATTTCTAGCAGTTTTTAACCTTTTTGGATTAAAATTGAAAATTTATGATCAAAGGTTAGAGCTTTGTGAAGGAGAAGATGGTATTGCTTTTATGGGGAAAATTTTTAAACCTTGTCGCTACAAGCAACTTTTAATTTACAAAGTCAAAGATAACCAAGAGTTAAAATCCTATAATGTCATATACTTCATTATTCATGGGGGTAAACAAAAGAAAATCAGATGCCACTAATATTCCGAATTATGACAGACTGAATATTGATATTAAAAATCTCTATATAGCTGCTAAGAAAGGATCGTTCTAAATAAACACTAATATGGCTTAATCAGTTATTTCTGTGATTTGTTTAACTTCAGTTTTTATGAATGGGAATTTTTCAATTTAGATGTAGTTATTTTGTTGGGCTGTGTGAGGTTAATTGAGTCAATTTTTTAATAAGCAATGGTTTATTTCCTTATAAAATTCTGGCTTAGTTTTGGGTTCTATTTATATAAGTTTATAAGTTGACTGGAGTCCTCTGGACCCAGCTTAATAGAAATAACATCAAGAAATAAAACAAGCATAATTTTTTTGTGAATTTATTTCTGCATTCACACAATTTTCATGAAAGAATTATAAATTCACTAGGTGCTTGTGCCCTTAAGTCTTTAATGCTAAAAATAAATTTAGCAACAAAATCCAAATAGACACTGGTAATTATGGTTCATTTTAAAATGGATGAAATATCTGGAGACAGAATTTATAATCACTCTAGGCTTTATCCTTTATTTTATAGATATTCCAGAAATTTATTGATTTGCTAGAGAGATGAAATATATGAAATGTAACAAAGAAAATTATGCTTATGCTGGATATCATTATGAATACTATGAGCATACAAGTAAATGCTATGCTAATTAAAGAGTTGGTGATTGCACGGGATGGACTAAAATTACCATTTTAGAAAGAAATTTATTATAATCTTCGCTTTTTAAAAAATAAATTAGAGATATAATTTGAAACAATAAAATATTTATTGGCTTAAAAGTAATAATAATTGTATTGAAATCAAATATGGATTCGTGATTAGAATATTTTATAAGGATATTAAATAAAGGCAATAAATTTGCCCAGACAATAATAATTTCTAGATATTTTGTTCTAACCTTATCATATCTTAATTCTAAATTGAATTAAAACATTTAATATTTAAGCTGTCAATACTATTTGTATCATACTGCACTGGAATTGTCTATGACCAAACATAAGATGACGACCCAGTATGTTTTAGATATTGAACTTCTTGCAAAAATCCTTATTTAAACACTGCTTGCTGCTCTGGCTGTGTCCCAGGTACTTATAGTTACTCTGACATAGAAAAATTTTACTCAGTATTAAATGACAGTTATTGTGAATTCTAAATTGATTCAACTTTTCTGAATTTGACAACTAGAGACTGGGAAGATTGCCAAAACTATTGTAAGTGTGATCCTCTTGAGCCTTAAACTAGCTTATCATGTATGAATAGCACTTTTCTGTTTGATAAAGTTAGAAATGCATGTTTAATCACTTGTCCATCAAATATTTTATATATGATAATGACTATCAAACATGTAAAGCTTGTAGCACTTATTGCACTAGTTGCTCTAGATTTTCTTTTTCAAGCTTACAAGTACAATAACTATTCATGTTACTATTTTAAGAACATACGAAATTAGAGAAACAAATGAATAATTTCAAATAGTTTTTAAGTAAAACAGCAAGTTTATATATAAAAAAGTTACTTTGTTGAGCTGTCACCAGCATATACATCTCTGTCTGCATGAATAAATCTACCTCTGCCATTTTTCTTGATATTTTTCAAGTCTTTATCTTGCACCATCACTCCTCTTCCTAGTTTAGACCCTATTAAAAATAATTTATGCATGTTTTTTTTACTTACATTTAAATTGAAAGACCCAGCTCTATCTAAGCTGTCATCTTTGTCATTTTTTTGTCATTTTTGTCATTTTTCTTTTAATTATAAAATTATCAATTTCTTTCAATTTAAAAATTATCAAGATTTGCTATGATAAATCGCGCAAAGATAGAAATTTTTTCGATAAAAACACGGGCTTGTGCGAAACATCTTATTAGGCTTGTGAAACTTGCAATTGTCCAAAAATCTAGCATTGTAAATATTATGCTTGTAATAAATAAATTGAGTATTCATTATTTGATAAACAACTCTTTATATTCTTATCAGAATAACTCGAATGAGTGTAAATTCAATTCTGAGATAAACTCGATTGATGAGAAAGGTTAGTTTAATGTTTAGAAGGAAACTTGCTTTGAAGTTTGTGAGGATGGTTTTCATATGGGCTTATAAATATTAAATATTATAAAAAAATTAGGTGTAGATGTTCATGTGATGATGTTAACTTTGATGATGGTGATGACTGCAATTAGTTATGTTCAATTGAGAAAAGATTTGACAGTAATGAGGGTTCATCTAGTACCGCTAACTCTTGTTACAGTACGAAGGCAACTTCTTTGACAGCATTTATTTAGGTTACTTACTCTAGTTCTGCAAACGGTATTGTCAATCATTAATACCCGATAATTACAAATAAAAGATAGAATTAATCTATTTGAATGTTATATTCTATGAAAGTGATGTCTATTTTATTGATACATATCAAGATACTTTCAAAAAGTTTATTCTTTTTGCCGTAGTTGGGGCTCTAAAAAAGGCTAACCTTTAAATTTGGAAAATCTATAATGAGGGATTCAGCTACAAAGTCTTATTATATCAGAATTAAGTACAATTTTTTTTTGATAACTCAGTTTCTAAAATGGCAACAATATTTAAATCAAAATAATTTATTTTTTTGAAATTTAATGTTACATTAAATTCTTATTTAAAATAGATTAAATTTATATAAGTACCTCTCTAAGAATTAAATTTAACAGTTAATTACATGTTTAAGATTAAGTATTTTACTAAGATAATGTGAAATTAGAAAATTGTGGATATTCATTATTTTACAAGAGATACAGAATGAACTTCTTCAATTAGCTTAGTAAAGGATGGTATTTAAACTATAATGCTAGCATCATTGATAGCCAATCTTGCCTTATAAGTTACATTGTGAGTAAATAACATTTTTTTAATATAGGCTCTAACCAATAAATTTAGTGGTGATGGTCTTCAACACATACGGAATAGATTAATTACCTCAATTATAATTTAATTTCCTATCTCTTATAAATGTCAATTTCTAGGAGTTAGATACACTGTACCAACTCTTGGATTTTGGTCACAGCTGATATCTTCTAGTTTTTCCTCCAGGCTTTTGGCTTATAATGAATTTAAATGATTCAGATAAAAGACAGTACAATAATAGATTTTCAAATTTAAACTTTGAAGGTATATGTGCTTTTGATAAGCAATTATTATTAAAAATTTGAGTGAGTTTATCACCCTATTTTACTAATACTAAATACTTTTTGATTATAAAAAATAAAAACCGATGCATTTTAAATACTTATATGGGTCTATGATTTTTAATTCTACTTTGTAATTCTTAATAGAGATGTATCTAGAGTTAACATTAACAATATGGAGTAAATAATTTTGCTTGCATCCATTTTAATAATTATTCGAAGTATATGGCTACTGGAATTGCTGTCATAATCTTGTATAAAATTGGAAGTGTATATTTACTTATAAAGATTGACTTCAAAGTTTAGTATTCATTATTGTGTCTGTATTACTCGATTATAGCGGCAAACTTTTACAAACTCTCAAATTCTATTCATTCCACGCTAAATTTGGTGCAACAGTCGAGTGCATTAGATATAAACTTTATTCTACTCTAACTTGGATATGGATACCTTTGTTCCTATTTAAAAGATATACTTATAGTGCCATTTTGGTGGTACTGGATCATCCTGTACTTCAGATACTATTATGTATCTCATAATCTTTTTCATGACAAATATGCTTTTATTTTATAAACTCTTTTTATACGGACTTTGATATTTATGTAGAGAACAAAGCCGTTTCAATGTTGAGATTTGAATCTATTTTATATTGTTAACGAACTAACTATATTCTTTAGTTTTCATTATCACTGCCTAATTCATGATGGACTACAGTGATGATGAAATGAAATGTAAGTATGAAATATCAACTAAAATTATTTTACAGCTTGGGCTTTGATAAGTGTGATAAAGATCTATGTGGTGATCAATCTTGGTTTTGTAGTCTAAGATTTATATGCAAAATTTAAGAAGCTATTTATTAAGATAAATGAACTTTAATAAATTAAATTTAAAATCTAATAAATTCAAGATTGGTTATTAAAACTAATCCATATTTAGGAATATAATAATTTTAAAATATTGCCTATAATTATCATTATAATTATAATTTAACATAAAATGGGCTTATAAGCCCTGATAAAGAATGAGCTTGTAAGCTAAAAGAAGCTTGATGTTGACTATATTGGCTCATTTTGAGCTCTTTTAAGCTCATATTTGAAGATATAAGTCCACCTGAGCTAGCATGAGATATCACATAAACAAATCTCTATATTCATGCATTGACTCATATATTCTTATTTGTTTTATTTGCTCATTAGACCATTAAATTTACAATTTTCATTATAAATTAAATTTCACTAATATTTCAACAATCAATTTTATCTTATCAGATATATCAAAGAAAGAAGAATAATATGCTTTATGAAGATTTAATGAAACTTCTCTATTTCGAAAATATAAAGACACCAATTATGCACAAAATGAGGAAACTAAGAGACTTAAAAGAAATCGAAATTAAAAGCCTAAGGGCAGCAGTAAAGATATAAAGATTCAGAATTCAATCACTCATATATCAATTTAGTTGATGACTGTTCACTAGACAATAAGTCAAAGCACATTTTTACAGAGAAAAATTAGGACATCTTCGAATAATTAAGCAAAACTCTCATTTGAAAAGGAAGCAGAGTCTATTAATAAGAATGAGAATAAGAAAAGATTAGTGGCTAAAAAAGAACTGTTAATAGATATCTAATCAACCAATTTTTAGTTAATTATTATTAATTTTGATAAGAAGAGTTAAGTCTTAAATGGATTGAAACAATTTAAATTAATTAATGTAAAGGATTTTTATTAGGAATAATTAAATCTTTTACCTTTTCTTCAAATATATATTTGCTGCTTATAACTAATTTAAGATTTCATTATCTATCCAATCCCAGGCATACAAATTAATAATTGAGACCGTTGGCAATATTATTATCCCTCTACTTAAATTTCAATAAACAACCAAGAAAACACTGAGCAAAAATTAAAAAGAATTCGCAATATAAATAAAGATCAATAATTTATTCACACTATTTTGATTTTAATTTATTTAAATAAATAATATGGTACTCTATCTCGAAATTATATGCATTTAGAGATATAGTATCATAATGATAATTAAATTACTCACATTAAGTATAATCAATAAATAAATGAAATGTCATTTATGTGATTAATGAGTTAACTCAAATTAAATTTATCATATCAATATTAATTAATCAAACCATCAATTTAAAGCGTAACGTATTTCAGAATGAGTGATGGCGTGGCAGCTGTGATTCTTGTATTAGAATCCTGAAGTCCAAAAACTCCTAAAAAACCCGATTTCTCAGTATCACCTACCCCCCCATGACCAAGATGTCTACCTCACAGAGCCAAACTTATGGATGTGACAGAGCTTGTGAAGTTCAGCTCCGCTGAAAAAATGGAAAATATTCTTCTAGGTCAACCGCTTCTGGGACGTAACCCTATCCTTTCGCCGTTAAAGATTAGCACCCATCCTAGGAGAAGAAATAACTTACCGCTGGCTTGCATTGTTTTATCGTCAACTCATTCTGAAGGCTTAGCACCACCTTCATTTTGCTCCCTATTATCTAGGAAGCCAAACCCAAGCCAAGAAGCTCATCTATGCAAGGAAACCGATATGTGAAGTCCACTCGAGGAGTGTAGAAACTAACCGGTTGAACCAAGCCGGCTGGCCATTTATGCGTTGGACTGGCAACCCCCTACTTACCTTCAGTAGGCCTTAGTGTAGTAGAAAGCTCTATTAGAAAGCGTCAGCTTTAGCTGGCTAAACAATTAACTTTCTAATTTAATAATAATATCATTTATAATAACTTAAAGTTCATATTTTAAAGTTTTAAAGAATATGCAATATTTATTAAAATTTAATAGTCAAAACATTAATATTAAAGATATATCATATAATTAATATAACTAAATCGATCATTTTATAGGTTAATTATTATTAAAATATGAACTTTAAGTTATTATAAATGACATTTCATTTTTTTATTGATTATACTTAATGTGAGTAATTTAATTATTATGACGATACTCTATCTCTAAATGCATATAATTTGGAGATAGAGTGCCTTTTTATTTACTTAAATAAATTAAAATTAAAATAGTGTGAATAAATTATTGATCTTTATTTATATTTCTAATTCTATTTTAATTCTTACTTTCTCCAAACTTGCATGACATCTCTAACCAGTAATCATTTATCTACAATAATATCACAGCCAATCATTAATTGCTTAATAATTAAACAGTACCTATTTAAGAACATGATGATGAAGATCTATAATAAAAAGAGAAAGTGGAATCTATATAATTTCAGAAGCTTGTTGACAGAGTTTGAATTATCTTAAATGACAAGAGATTAAGTTTAATTAGCACCAATTGTTATCAATATGTGAAGTATCTGGTAAATTGAGAATAAAAACTAATCTAAAACTTTGACAAGTTTTGGGAAGTTTTGGGGATGGAAGCAAGAAAAGAAAAAGGAAAGGAATAGTGGACGCAAATTCTCAAAAATATCTAATACAGAAATTAGAAAATATGAATTTCAATTGTAAAGTGATAATAATTACAGATTGGATGGTAAATACTAAAGTTCAATAGCAATCAAAGGTATTCTTTATGCTGGACCTAAACATCATAACTCATTTATATTATTTGTTAAATCTGAATAATATGCTGGAAAGAATAATCCAACAACAGCAAAGCATACAGAAACAAGGAGACCATAGCAAATAACAGTAACAAAATAATAGATTTGATCGTGAATAAAACACTCAAACATTTACTGATGATACTTTCAAATCTGGGACAAAGACCTACCTCACTTCTAAATAAAAATGATTCTCCACTAATCTATAGCAGTAAATAATTTAATTGAATAACAGAAGAGAAAATAGAGGCAGCTAGAATCAAAACCCCAAAACCCTTTCAGTAGTTTGATTGAGTTTTTGATTGATAAAAGTAGACTATTAGTGCATACTTTATTAGGGTTTTAATAGGGTTTATGTAGGGGTTTAATGTTTAAATATTAGTATTTTAAGTGAGTATAACAAGCGAGTTTTTTAAAATATTTCACACAAACATACGCTTAGAGTCATGTGGCAGTTCTCTGAAGTTTATCTTTCTAAGTTGATGTTTGATTGTTTCTATTGTTTGTTAATTCTCTTAGCTTGGCTTGATAATAGTTGAGTATGCAAGTTCTCTGAGACCTCCATTTATTTTATTTTTTTTCGAGATATTTTTTGATTCTTTGTTTAGAATCTCTCTCACCCCTGCAGCTAAAGTAATCGTTTTCTTGGCATGTCGCTCTCTATTATTATTACTGCTAGAGCCCAGATATCCCATTAAGTGTCTCCATCTCTCCAATCCTCTCTCTCAGGAAAATATCCAGGAGTGCCGTATACATTTCCTTATGCAGAGGCTTTCACTCTTTGAGCTCTATTGAAGTCAATAATATAAACTCTAAGAGGCTGAAAGTTCATCATGATGTTCTCTGGCTTTAAGTCTCTATGGACATAACCTAGCTTGTGAAGCTCTTCAATCCTCCACTATCTGCTATACTATCTAGCTAATTTATCTCTGACATCTATTGTCAGATAAGAATTCTCTGTA
>ARYC01007136.1:0-25553 GCA_000711775.1 Oxytricha trifallax
GAGGATGAATAAGATAAGTTTCTAAACCAGTATCCTCGCTAATTCCTCCAAGAATAGCCATTGTTTATACCTTGACTTTCTAGTCTTATACTTCTATGATGCTATGCCTCTTATACCAAGACTTCTAGATGAAAGTGTTGAAGGTAAACACAGCCTTGTCAGCATGAATAAACTTAATATTACTCTATTAGGATCTCTGCATTTAATTATAATATAAGTTAAGTTGTTGTTGTAAAATGGCAGAGTGAAATCAATTACTCTCTTGATACGATTTACACCTTTGTAAGAGATACCGTTTCATTTATAAATATTTGCAACAGACTATGCAGAGATCTTCAACTCAGGGAACTGGCGATGAAACATAACAGCTCGTTAGTCGAGAGAGAAGTGAGCCCAATACTTCAAAGTTTTTTCATTAATAAGATAGTCAATATGCTTCTATAGAAACTTAGACTTCCTCTTAGGCTAAGAATTCAGCTATTATTGTTTTAATTACACAGCTTTCAAGTACTGAGAACGAACAGTTAAGGGACTACACTTTAAGAGCAGTGCAATAGACTTATAGTTCAGTACTGGTTTGAGTTATTCACTATACATATCACATCCATAATGTAGTTTAAACACTAAATCTATATACTCTTCATCATAAATAGACCCCAAAAGCTTGTAATCTTTGTCTCGCATTTAATTAATAACCCCGACCCCTAACAAATTCCCTACAAATCAAAGCACTTATAAACCTCATTAAGGGGTTTTGGGGTTTTGATTCTCTAGTGATTATAAGTTTTTCCTATGAAAGAGAATCATTATAATAATAAATTAAATTTAATGAATTAATTAAATTTGTTTTATAATTACTTATTTTATCTTGTTTTATTATCATTAAACTGCTTTTAAAACATTAAAAAATGATCAAAGTAAGCATTAATTACTTACATTTTTTAAAATATTAAACTAGTATTGTTTTAAAAGAAAGTACTACATTTTTATGAAGAGCATATAATTAGAATTTAAGTTAAGACCAAAATGAATATAATATATCTTTTTATTACAGTCTTTTTTTTCTCGTTTTGTCATTATGCTATTGAAACCATGAAAACTAAATTTTAATAGGAGTAATTATAACAGTTTGACATGCTTATCCCGATTTTAAGTTAATTTGGCTATTTTTGAAATAGATAAAATTGATATAATTGTAAATAAAGCTCAATATATCTATATAAATAAATTAAATACATATATATTTATTACTGAATTATGAAGAAATAACAAGTTTTTAATTAAGTTTTATATTTTGTTTAGAATTTCTTAATAATAAAATGAAAAATATGGGGAGATATAAAAGCTTATAAAAATAATCAGCATTTTAATATTATCATGTTAATATTAAAACAGTTTAAAGAAGCTTGGTATAGCTTGATAAAGGATTATTATGATATAAGTCTACAGATAAATTAAGAACCGAGGAATAGAGTTATTTACATTTAAATTTAAATATAATAATTTATTATTGGCTGAAATATTTAAATAGTTTGGTTAGATTCAAACTTCCACACCCTGATTAGATTATTATTATTACAATGACAATTTATAAAGTTAATATTTTAATAATTGGTCCAAATATTATAATTATACAGCAATTTAATCAATTTATAATTTATGAGTAATATTTTCAATAGGTTACTGTGCACCCAAATTTTATTTTTATAATGCAAAATCAAGCATAATTTATAAATATAATGGTAGTAACTTAATGATACAGTACCCATGTTCGTCAAAATCCATTAAATATTTGGGGTCTAACAAAGCTCTATATTATTATGCTTATTTAACCTCTTTTGAAAAAAAAATTAATGTATTATGTGAGGATCTAATCATTTTTATATTCATATATTTTTATATTAAATGTCTGTTACATATATAATTAATGGTCATTATAATTAAGTTTAGTTTATTTTAAATAAAGCTTTAAGTAAATATGGATCTGCTTATTCTGGGTTTAATGATAATGTTTAATACATTTACTTAGTTGGAGTCTTAAGAACTATCAACTGCTCATCTATTAAATTTGTAATGTTCCATTTTTCTTTGAATACCATTTTATTATGAATTTATATGTCTTTAATGTTACTTTTAAATGCTTTATATTTTATTCAAAAATAAAGTATTGCCACCTGTATAAACAGTATTTGTCACTCGAGATATTTTATGATATTAGTGATTCTTAATTCGTATTATTTCCATTTTTGGAGTTGTATATTTAACAACATTAAATTACTTTAATTTAGGAACAAATTCAAACTTATTTTTCATATATTGTATCATATCGAAAAACTTCAAGATAAAATTCTGTATAACTGAGTGTGATTAGTCCATTAAGCCTATATTTTTGTAGTTTTATGAATTCTATACACATCTGCTTTGAAATATTGTCTCTTAAATTAAATTATATCTAGAAAACATAATATCTATTAGATAAAACGCATTTTACAGCTTAAGCAGTAGATATATGATAAAATAAAGGTAGTTAACAAAAACTAAATCAAAAGGAGAATCCTAATTTTATATAAAATTGAAATAAGCTTTCATTTAGAATACTTTCAGAACATATTATTAAAATGATAAAATTAAAAAGATAACTATAAATAAAGATTTCTATTATAGATTTTTAATACGCATTTAAAAGATTATCAAGTGGATGATTACATTATATAAGAATTGAAAATGTGAATGCATAAGGATTCCATATTATTTATATAAAATAAAGATAAGGAATTTACTTAAAAAAATGAATAAACTTATAAAATATTTGAAATAAAGATATAACGTTTCATTAATATAAAAAACACTTTAGAAATAAGGGAGAAAGGGGCTGGAACCACATAACTATAATATTTTTAAAAAATAAAGATATATAGATATATAAAAAAGTGAATATAAAAAATGATATTAAAAGCTAATAAACTATATGAGTAATTTATTGTAAACTATAATAAATATTAATTAATTGAGTAAGGAATTGAATAAAATATATAGATAAAATTATTTCATTATATTATATAAATTTATTAGTGATCATATTGATAAATGAAAAAAATAATTAATTAAATAAAAATAAATTGATAAATTGAAAAATATAGAAGTAAAAACAAAGTTATGAAATGCATATTGAAAAAAGGTTTAAAAATAAATGTTAATATATAATAATAAAAAAGAAAGAAAAAAAAAATTGGATCAAGAAAGTATATAAGAAAAGGTGAATTTCTCAAAAATTTAAAACTCTTAAAAACTGTTAAAATATGATGATTTTTGATATTTTGATCATATTTATAAATTATCATCATATTTTTATCAATTTTTTACTTTCATGCTATTATTAAAAGTTGCGACAAGATTTTCCCCTCAAATGTTGTAATATGTATTTTGACTTCTTAGAGCGGGCTGAACAATATTTTTACAAAAAATTTAATTGCCATAAATGATCTTTTTTTCTTCATAATTTAATTTATTTATAATTAATTTCTTACATTTTAAATTTTTTTTAATTAATATTATTATCTCCCTATTTTTATGACCATCTTTAAGTTTCCTGAATAATAAAATATTTATTATTTAATTTTTTTTCGCTTTTATTACATTAAACAAATTTAATTGATAATCATTTTTTTTTATATACTTATAATTTTAATATTTTTGTATTTATATTTTAGTATAAATTGCTCATTGAATCATAACTTTTTCTTGAAAAGTTGGAGATAAATTGAATTACAATAATTCTTTTGTTATTTTGTAATCTTCTTAGTTACAATGTTATTAATACTATTTTTTATATAATTACTGACTTTTTTGTTATTCATTACACATTTTTTATATATTCAATTTTCCAATTTAAAATTATTATATTTCTAGATATTTTATGGTAATTGAAGATGGAGAATTTTATAATAAAACATTTTTACGCAAATTTGTTGGCTTACAGGATAAATTTATTTATTTTTAAAAAATTGCTTAATCTCATTATGTAACGTAGTCTTAAAATTATTTTCTAACTTAAAACTTCTTTATATAAAACTTAATCTTTTAAATTAATTTAAGTATCTTTAATTTAAGCTAATATAATAAATTTCAATTTGTTTAAAGAAATCATAATTAAAATAAAAATGATTAAGAGATTTAAAATCTGCCAAAAGAATCATAAAAAGTGTAAAAAAATAATAATTTATTAAGAATTCAGAAAAGCTAATAAAATATTAAAGGAATAGAGATAAAATATTAACATTTTCCTTTCAAAATTTATATTTAAGATATTCATAAAATGATTTTTTTATGGTTTTTACTTTTTCAAAATGTTCATCATTTTTTATAATAAAGAAAACGATGTCATCATTGGAGGATATTGCAAGCTCAATATTTGATTTTATTTTTTTCTTCGTCAATATGTATCGAGTTAAAGAATGATTAATAATGGTGACGACATCGACAAAGTTTAACTTTCAATTATAACTTAACAATATTTTTTCTTAAAAATGAGATTTATAACTAATTAAATAATAAAAATAAATCATTTTTAAAATCAGAAATGTTGCCAAACATGACACATTACTGGAAAAAAACTAAATCTTTAAAATAGATTATAACTTTCTTATTTTTACTAATTTTCTCTACTAAAGCTTCTTATAAAAGATTAATTATAGGCTTGAATCTGCATAAAATAACTATTTATGTCAGCCTCCCATCGGTTACTTCACCAAAGGTGTTAGCGAAATTAAAAGCATTTTAATTACTTTTTTTATAGCCTTGCTCTTTTTGAATTATATATTCTGCTTTAATATAATTTGATTTAATTTAATTGATCAAACTTTAAGATCTTTTTAATTTTTAACATTTATTTGAATTTTTGATAATCCTTTAAATCAATTATCTTAATTTCTCTTTTTTTATTAAAAATTTCTCTTATTTATTTTTAATTAATATTTTTGGCTTAAAATGAAGTGTTACCTCATGAGAGAACTTATATTTACTTTGTATTTAATATTTATTTGTAGATCTTATTAAGTTATTGTAATCTTTTAAATTTGCAGAGAAACAGTTCGTCTTTATACCTATTAAAAGTGAGAATTATCAAATAACTTTAAATAAATCACTATCAAATCTTTTGAAATTATTAATTTTTAAACTTTATTTATGATAAATTCTTAAAGATTTTATATATTTTTCAATATTTATTAGATACAAAAAAAGAGATTATTTCAATTATTTAAAAATATATATATAAATGAAATTAGTGATTTTAAATAAATATAATTTTACTTGAATCTACGTGTATATAATACCAGCATCTTTAACAAGAATCACATACACTGGCTTATTTAAAAAGATTTTATTGTATAATAAAACTTGTTTAAATCATTTATTTTAAATTAGATTTAATTGTCAATGAGAAAAGTATAGATTATAATTTTCATCCAATATAATAATTTAAATGTAGCATATATGTCCATCTTGTTTGATTTGCATCATTAACTCTAATTTTAAGATAAAAATGGTGCTATATATAGCAAAGGCGAGGCTATTTTCTAAGTAAAAGTTTAGAATTAAAACCTCCATATTTTAACAATTATTATTCAGAAAATTTGAGATTTTTTATTTAATTATGGAAGAATGTAAACCGTAAAGCTATATTGGATTTATTCTAAATTCATATAAATTCAAAAATTATAGATCTTTAGTGTTAACAGCTAATTTGTTTTTTAATTTCATGATGAAAAGAATGCCAAAGACATCAATTTATGATGAAATTTTAAGAAGAAAAAAGAAACATTTTATTTATCAATATATGTTATTATACATTTTGTGATTAACTTATTTATGTATCATATTTGTTAATAAGAGGGATGATTATATATAATTCAATGAACAAAAAGTGATGTTAATAGTAGATTATGATAATATCATTAATTTTTACAAAAATAAAGGAAATTCCCATTGACAAGTGCATCATTTTATAAGATTAGTGCGGTGGAACTTCTATTCTCATTTAATGAAAAGTTTTTAATCATTTATAGAAACTATCTTATATTTAACATCAATTAATACACAAGAATAGTTAACAGAATCACTATAAAATCACTAATAAGTTTAACTGATTTTTCATCAGCTTAACCTGAATAAAGATTCCTTTCCAAATATCATCCCAAAAAAAAAATAATATCTAGAGCAAATCTAATCCCAAATATTAATATATATATATATATATAAACTAATAATTTATTTCTTAAATATCCCAGGAAAATGTTTTAAATATCATTTCCTCTGTAAAATTACGCCCTCTTTTGCTTTCTTTACAGGTTTCCTCCCTTTTTTTGCTATCTTCAATTCATTATTCAAAGATCATTGCATTTTAACTTGACCGAGAAACTTCTACTAACTTGTCAATTACTCTCAATCAATGAAACTGCATCGAATTAAAATTGTAGAAATTATAGGATAAGTAATATTTAGTATTCACAGTATTGTTAAAGTATAATTGACTTGGGGAAATTCAAAAATAAAAATATAAGTGTAATTATATATATTATTAACTGTCACTAATTAGATAAGCTTCTAATCGTAATTTGATTTAGATTTAAAATTAATTTAATTAATAATTATAATTAATAAGTGTTCAGGTGTTCTGGCCAGGGTTTTTGGTGGTCTACCGTAATTATATTAAACATATCTGTTATAAATATTACCGATGTGTTGATCACCTCAATACAGCGTTACCTCACTAGACACCTCTCCTCTGTCTCTAACCACCGTCTCTGTGTACTCAAAAGGCTGCATTCTTATCTTTATGATCTGCTTGAATGGATGAATCGTGCTACCATTGGCGCTCTTAAAAGGAATTCCTCCTCCCAGCTTTAAGTAGGTATCTCGGATTGACAGAGCAGACATCTCGACTTTAAAGAATTGGCATCTTCGGGGTCCATCTTGCAAAAGAGCAGAATGTTTGATGTTATGATTATGAAGCATTGCGCATATTTGTATTCCACGTCGTCGTACTTCTGCTCTATGGCCATCCCTTCACCCTCCATCAACAGTCATTGGGACTTGGAAATGCGAATTCGACTGTGCGTATTGCTAACACACGAATATCTCATCCAGAATGTGAGTAATATTAGTCTTCCCGGTATTGGTGGGCCCGTAAATCTACATGCTATGAATCTTGCTGTTTTTGCACCTTATTAGGAGCTCATACAGTACATTGAGAATGTGGAGGTAACCGAGTGCTTGTAGATCGGCATCCTTGGGGGGGACTGGAGTCATCACCGTTTTTTTAAAGATCGGCAATGTATTCTTGGAGAGATGTTATTATTGGCACCCTCTCCTTAATGGCAACACCAGATTTCTGGATCACTTGATCGGCGTAGTTCATTGAGCTGTATGCCTTGGCAATTGCTACTAATTAGGACACATCGTCTGAATTCTTCCAAATGTACTCCTCCTTTGACTATGCTCCTCCTGAAAGCCTCTCGATCATTTAATCATTGATAACATTTACTGCGCCTCTAGATCCACGGTCCTGCATTTATGATTCCTTCTCCCGCTAAGCATTCTCTTTTGCAATAAACTGCTCGTAATGGTGAGAGTGCACTTATATTAGCTTTAGTCCATCCACTGCTGATGGGAACTGCTCGAATGAATGATGTCCGAGAAGCTTGGTGGTTAGTTCCAACTGTGCTATAATCGCCTTGCCCTTGCGCCTCTTTTCAGTTAAGAATTGCTTATTTGCTCCGGTTGAATCAGTCTTGAAGCGAATGCAGAGGTAGTAAATCTCGTTTAAACGATCTGTGTAGACCTCAATGTGACTGAAACCCGGAATCTAACTCGTCATCAAGCACAGGCACTGCTTTCTGAGGTCCTCGGTACCCTCATACTGTATCTGTAAAAAGAATTAGTGGCGGTTGTGAGACATGATTATAACTATACTAACTGAGTCCTCCCCGCAATTATAAGGTCACAATGGCTTCTCATTAGATTAAACATTCGTCTTAGTGGTCTCCGGTATGTTGCTGCCATTCTAATGATCTACACATCGGTAATATTTTATAAAAGATATTTATAATGTAATTACGGTAGACCACCAAAAACCCTGGCCAGACCACCTGACCACTTATTAATATAATTATTAATTAAATGTATTTTAAATCTAAATCAAATTACGATTAGAAGCTTATCTAATTAGTGGCAGTTAATAATATATATAATTACAGTTTTATTTTTATTTTTTAATTTCCCCAAATCAATTATACTTTAGCAATATTATTAATATTAATCATATTGGGATAAGTCTTGACATTTCAAAGAATTCAGAATGGTGACAAATATATCTAGATAGATTTCATGAATGCAAGAAATAATGCTTGATATTCATAATCTATAAATTAGTTGATTTTAAAAACAAGGTGTTGACGGCATCATGTCTATTCATATTTAATTATATAAGCAAAAAATATTATAAATTTTGAGATTGAATGTTAATGATCAAGTATACATGAATGATCTATATTAGAGAACTGTTCGTTATAAATTAAAATAATTTATTAATATGACTAGACTCTATTAAAATCATTTATTAAAGAATTATATATTCTAATGAAGCAATAGTCAAATAAACCATTTGAATCTAATGACAATTATCTCCTTAACTTCATCAATCTCACCAAGTACAACTGCAGCCTCTTCAAAATTCACATATTTGCTTTTTATGAATGCAGCAAGTTTTTCTCTCAATCCGTTCACTTTAAAATATTACTTCACTTGAGTAGCTTCTCTTTCGGATTTATTTGAACTTTGGCAGTTTAAAGTTATTAAAAAGTTAATTTAAAATACTCAAAAAAAACATAACAAATGAGCATACAATTATGTAGAAATGAGTAATTAATTATAAAATACTATTGTTCTTGATTTAAGAATAATGACTGTTGACTCCCATTTATTTAAATGAAGCCTTCTTTTGGTTTATCTACTATTAACTATTTCATATACTGGGTTGAGCACTGCTTATTTATAATTATTTGAATAATGTATATAAATTATCATATCTACAATAAATCTAACAAGCATTGAAGATAATAAAACAAACTACCTAGTTCATATACTAAAATTGATTCCCAGTTAGACTCTAACACAGCCTTAATTGAACTTAGGTTTAAGCTTAAGTTTTGAAGGAATCTCGAGAAATAAACTCTTTTTCCTTGCTGTTGACTTTACACTGCGCATATTTAGACAACCAGAGCAACTCAAATGTTGAGGCTATGATTTAAATACTAATGCTTAATCTTCAATAGTAGGTATCTGTGATGATAATGGTGGAGACTCATATTCAAGGACTTTCTCAATTACAGACTGGATTAATAAGCAAGTCAAGCTGTAGCAAGAATTTGCATTTTATATAAAGTAAACTTTATATTTTACTAGTATTACAGTATGATATTAAGTTTAAACTATTTCTGTAGTTCTTTCAGGATTCTAGCTGATTAAACAAGTGAAAAAGCCAAATCTAAGTACTAGATGTTACAAGGAAGTTTTTCAACTGTGATATTACTGCCTTAATATGTTTTTTAATAATTCAGATAACTGTTTATCTTTCCACTATTTATTTAGTTTCATAAATATTATATTCTTTCATTTAGATCTTTTAAATTGAATTAAAAGTTCATTTAATTTAGCAGGCTCACTATAACTTATAAAGCATTTTGAGTATGAGTTAGGCTACACTCAATAACTAAACACCTTTGTTTAACAAAAAGTCTAGACCTTATAAATTACAAACATTTTAAATATTTATAAAAACATATATATTCATTAATGTTTAGATATTAGTATATATATATATATATATTTTATTCAAAATATCATTTTAGGATAGAACAATATAAGCAACGATATTTTCTTAAATATTTGCTATTGATGAGTCCAAACAGGCCTTGCACCTTACAAAAAGTTAGCGTTATTTCAAGCTTTATAGGCTTTCATCTTTTCATTCTGATCTCTGACTTTCCGCTCTAGTCTTCTTCTATTACAAAAAGCTCATAAGGTTATTGCTTTATAGAGATTTTTATTAGTCCATAATAATATTTCTTAACAACTAGAGTTTATACTAATTAAACTATTTTCTTTTCTATAAATATTACAATCACAAGTAATCTTAATAGATCTAGAATATTCTATTTTTCATACTAAAATTATTTTTTAATTAATGATGCTACATTTAAATATCTCTCAATTAGGTTATTAACATGCCAAATTTATAAGTAATTTGGCTGAATCCACCCTGATGAAGTTTCACGGCTATATTGATGAATTTTTATGATTAAAAATAGAATCATATATAAGGAAATTAAAATTATTAAATTAATTAATTCATGTAATTGTAATATATCTAAATAAGGTGCCCATAAAATATGAAAGAATAGTAAGAGCTTTATGTACCTTAGTTAAACAACTTCCTTTGAAAGAAAACAAACCATTTAAAAAACTATAAATTAGTGATCTTAATGCATTTCAATTATTACTCTGCTTGAATCCAATTAATTACAGTTACTTAATTTTTTAATCAGCTTTTTATCTTAAATTAATTTTACTAAATAAGATAAGTTAGGGCGAATAAACCAACAATTTACTCAAATTTATTCAGGAATCACAAAATGTACTTCAATGACTTGAAATCTCCTACAAAGAGTACTCCACTATGGTAGCCAATCACAGTTATTCTTTTACTGCAATATTATTGCTTATTAAAGTTTCTACGAGCTTTATTGATAGTCCAGTTGTCATTGCTTGTTGCCTTACTTCATGTTAGAGTGTTAAATGCTTAATTTCTCTCCCAGCCACTTATATAGCTTCTAGGAGGACTTGGATTGTAGAACTACTAGACTAAGAAAAGTAATCAATTGAATAGCTTAGATAATCGAGAATATAATTAATCATTAATCATTGTTTAAATTAATTATTTATGATAATATATAATAATATTTATTAATTAATCACACTAAGTTCACTGGGGACTCCCAATATTGTGTAAATAATTGTATATTTTAATAAAAACGGGTCAAATCTTCTTTAATTTGAGAGTATGCATATTATTCTTTGCGACCTATTTGCAAGTTTCAGATATTAAGCCAGAAGCAGACCTATATTCTTCAATTTCTATTAGTCTACTATATCCTATTTTTTTGATCTGCATAAATGGGTTTCTTTTCTGTCCTCATTGATGATGATTGCTGATTTAGGAATCAAATAAATTTATCATTCAGTAGTTAATACTAAAATCAAACCATCAATCTTAGTCGTGACGAAGACTTATCTGAGTGAGTTGACGTGGCAATTCCGTGACGTTATAGTCATGAGATAGAAAACTCCGAAAAAACCACTTCCGCTATCACCTAGTCTCCTCCTGAATCAAGATGTTGACCAGAAACTAACCAAAAAATAGAGCTCGTAGGACTTGAATCGGTGACAGGGAGTGGAGAAAAACTCTTGCCGGTCCCAACGCTGCTGGAATATGTAATCTCTGTCCTTTTGTTGTGGTAGCTTCAGTACCCTAACCCGGTGTGGGAGAACAATCCTTATCTTTGGCTACAATGGTTTTAGTCTTCTCATTTTTCAAGGCAGAGCGTACCTCCAGCCTGCTCCCTATTATCTAGTAAGCTAAACTTAAGCCAGGAAAACTCATCTTTGCAAGGAAATCCTTGTGTCTAGCCCACTCGAGGAGTATAGAAGCTTACAGATTGAACCCCGCCGACTGATCCCTCATGCGTTGCGCTCAGCAACCCCTTACTTGCCCTCAGTAGGCCTTAGAGTAATAAAAAGCTCTATTAAAAATTCATAAGTGAGATTAGTACCTCACCTTGCAATCAACTTTCTTGCTTAATAATTTCTGTCCTCATTTATATAAGATTATCATGCTTTTTTTGGATTTCTTTGTTTCTTAATTTTAAGTCTTGAAACTCATATTAATTCTCTATGTCTATGGATTATTTTATCTTCTAACTGAGCAAGTATTATCTTTACTTTTTCTCAAGTACTCTAAATTTAGCAATTCTTTGTAGTTGTATAGTCCCTTTTATGTTAAATGCCTAAGTGTAATATTTGTCGTCAATATAAAATGTTTCTTTTATAGGATCACTATTTAAATATCCCATTGTTAAGCTTATTTAATATCATTCGAAGCTAGTTCATTTTTTTAAAAAAATTATTATGCGTACTTCTTTTTATCAATCATAGAGTTGTTAAATCTTTTCGTTAATTTCATGTCAGTTTTTGTACTTGCAGCTGATCAGATTTTAGCATACAGATTAGTGCAATGGAAGTAAATGGACAGTTTTTTTAAATGTTATAAAAAATCTTGTCCTTTAATGATAGCCTACATTATTGAATAGTCTGACTAAGTGACTTACAGTTGTTCGGATAAATGGTCCCGAGATCTATCTTTATAATAAAGGCAATATTATACAGCACTAAATAGTTAGTCCATATCTTTATATCGGCATCGTTTGTAAACCTCGCTCGTTAATATTTCCAATAAAATAGAATAATTTTTAAGAAAGACATTAAAAATGGAGGGAAGTTTCCTGCACTGGTTTATGTTAAAAAAAAAATTTTAAGGAAGTTTCCTGCACTTTTTTAAAATTTTGTATTTTTTTTTTTAAATTATATTAATTTTTATAACAACTATCAACCAACTTCAGGACTAATATCATTACTATAATTATACTTCAATTTATAAATCAATATTCAATATCTCTCTTCAGATTCCAAAAACTCTGACATTTTTCATATGATATTTGTAGGTTCTGTCTCTTAAATATTATATTGCTTTACTATATTAATTCCAAATATTGTATCCAATTGGAAGCGTAATTCTGAATCAATTTATATTGTTCTTATCATGCCTATATAATGTTAGACTATTATTTCTTAAGCTACTTCAATGATGAATAAAATGCTCTTAATATTTAATGATGATGATGGATAACTTAAGGTAAGGTGAATAGGAAAACTAGAAATAAAGATCTCTAGTATTAAATATATAATTATTATTGTTATTGCTATTGCTATTGTTATTATTGAGCGTTTATATATTAGTTAGTTGTATTTAGTACTCAAGGTGCGAATTATTTTCTAATTCAAATAGTCATTATCTGTCTTATTTCTTCAGTAGGTGGAGCGACTTTGGCCTTTTGGACCTATGTGCCTCTCATAATGTGTTCCCGGGAGTCTTGTCCCTTGTCATCTCGTCCCGTGTCCCGACTTGCCTTTTCGGACCCAGACTCTGCTTGGGGGCGGCCTTTATCAGGGTAGTTCCTGGGGGCGTGTCCCTTGTATGGCCTGGTCAGCGTGTCAACCACCTCAGACTGATTTTTTATTCTTTCGGTTTTTTTTAGAGATGTATTTAGGTTTTTTGTTTTCATTTCTAAGTCATCAGTTATGAGCTTCTTTTGAGATCAGGTAGACATCTTTAGCAATAACAACAACAATAATATTTAAATATTTAATGGGTCATAAAAATATTTATTATGTTATGTAAAATTTATTAAATTTTACATAAATAAAAAAAAGTGCAGGAAACTTCCACCCCCCAAAATGGGATATCGTTGTGTGAAACTTAAGTTATCTTTGGAGCCCTAAAATAAGTTAAAACTTCTAGTCATACTGGAGTTAAAGTATTTCGTGTTTAATCATTGAAGCTTGCAGGATTTATGAAGCAACAACTTTACTCAAATCTATTTGTCGAAACTTTATTTATATATGGCAAGTTTTTACATCTGATTGGTGTATTTATGCTTATATTATAATAATAATTTTTAATTAAATTGAAGATAGTATTCTAATAAGTATACTGATTATATTGAAATCTAATAAACTTTAAAACTCTTAGATATATCTTGTTTTTCATTTTAAAGCTTATTAATGGGGTTAAAATTGCAAAAATTGTCTATAATTTTAATTCTAACTAATGGACATAAGATACATGTGTGAATAGGAACTTCTATAAACCAAAGTTAAGAAAGGTTGGCATAGTGGCTTCAAAGCTTTGATAATTGCCAGTTTATTCTAACCAGATAAATTCACAGCTTTCTGTCAATAGTTAATAACTTAACCCAATAATAAAAGGTTAAAATATTCATATTAAATTGTTGTGAGGGGATAAAACTTATTGTGTGAGAACCAATGCATTGTAATATTTATCACTTTCCTCTAATTTTTAAGAGTTAGTGACTAGTCATTTATATTCTTAAGAGGTGCCAGGGATGTATGGCAACAAATTATTTTTGTTGATACATTAGCCACTATCTTATCAGAGCAATTGTGGAGTAAGTGATGTTAAGGCTGTTTTTAAGTACGTTTAGTACCATGTTAAACGAACTTTAGTCTTATTTGTGGCAGTAACCCTCTGAATCACTCATACCAACAGTAAAATTAAGGTTTTTAAATGTTACAAGAAATATGCTTCCTTAAATTAATCGAGTATTTAATTAGAGTGATTTTTAATCTTACTTAAGGATCTAGGAAATATTTTGGTTTTAAAATAAGTCGAACTGGTGAGAATATTCACATATCTCATTATTCAATTTATGATTTAATAAAATATATAATAATTATGATTGAATGATGAGAATTTTATAATAATTTATATTTATTTACTACTTATTTTATTTGAAAACTATATAATTCTTGCTTTTCAGCATAATTTAACTAATATCCATTATGTTAATACCAAAGAATTATTATTCTTTTTTATAATGATTTTGAGTAAAATTATTTAATAAATGAAAGCATAGAACAATAATAATCCCGTTACTTGATTAAATTTTACTATATTACATGATCATTAATATATATATTTATAATTTAAAAATAGTAACATGTGAGGTTTACTGCTTTATAGTTAAATTAATCAATGTGTTATTAACCTGCATTTTGCTGCTTATAAGTGGAATATTTCGTCTTCTTGAGAGTATCCTTGAAATTTCATTAGAGTGTTAAAGAGTTGATCCGTCACGGCCACTACTTGCTACAGCAAGACAGAGGCTGTTACCTCAATCTTGGTAGCTGTTGATGTACCTTTCGCCATTATTACCTTGTTCAACTGGTAAACATCTAACATTTCCTTATATATTCATGGATTAAGTTGTTGTTTATGCTATAGGGATAAAAATATATGCTGTGAAAGCACTAAAAAAGACGACATAATTGAGAATATTTCTTGAAGATAGCAAAGCGATTTGGATAATTTGTATAAAATCTGTAGCAAAAACATTTATAAGTGATGTATAAAGAGTAATTCAAGTGTTTTAATTGATAATATCTAGATAATTGTGATTTAATGAAATTAAACCTTTTAAAAGTCTGCAAATTTGAAATTTCCAGAATTTTGAGAATCCTATCAATGAATCTTTTCATCATATATAATCAGTCAAAATACATTAAAAATTGTGAATATTTTAATTCTTAAAATACATTGATATTATAAATAAATCATTCTCCAAGCATTATTATAATTATTTTTAGTAAATTTACATGATTTTGATTTAATTATATATATAAAATGGGCTAAAGTGATAAATTTTATATTTTTACTATACTTGCGCCCATTTCTATTATATTAATAATTAATAATTCTAATTTTATTTGTATTTATTGAATATATTTTTTATTTATGAAATTACTTATAAACTAATATAAAATGTAATTTATTGACCGTTTTTTAATTTTTTATATAATTTATTTTATACATTGAATTATTTTATTTATAAAGATATTTACTTTTATTAGTAAATTATTTGAAAATTATTCATTTTTTATCTATGAATAAATTAAACTTAATATAAATTAAAATCAGACTTCATTTCTATTAAAACTTTAAATTAAATTTACTTAAATATATAAATTTAAAATATTTATATATATAATCGGGTCTAGCACCATAAATTAATAAGTCTATATAATTCAATTAAGATTAATGTATCAATTTATTTTTAATACTGTAGGTTTCTAATAAATATTTTTAAAAATGCTTTAAGTATTTATATTTTATATTTCTTTATATCTAAGCATTTGCATATTCACGATTTTTTCACTATTTTGACTGAATATATATATATATATATGTGTAGAGACTAACCACCTTAACATTTATTATTAAACAACTAATAATATCATTGGGTATGCTTTAATATAGATACAATTAAAAAAGATCTTTGATGAATTACATCTTAAATAGCTTGAATTTATTGCACCATTTATATTTTAAAATTGTATAATAATTATATCGTTTAAATATTTTTAAGTTTTTATTACTTAAAAAATGCTGAATAATATTAAGATATAATTCTAGCAAATTCTTTTTTAGTGTATAATACTTTACCAATCATTATGTGTTCTGACCGAGACCCCCCTCCTCCCCCCTCAGCCGAGACCCCCCCTCCCCCCTCAACCGAGACCCCCCCTCACTTTATTGTAATTTTTTGATAAACTTATTTTTTACTAAAAATTAATTTCTTGCCCTGCGGGCCGCTATTACCATTATAGATATAACTTAATACGTTATACTACGTCCGCCAACTTTTTTTATAACAATCTCCCATAGGGAAATAATTATAATAACATTCCTTTTTACTTTCATTAGTAATAATATGATTTTCATTGACACACAATTATATTATTAAAATTTCTTATAACTTAAATTACTTCCATTTGACTAAATATTAAGAATTAATATAATAATTTACCCAATAATTTTTTATCTCTTTATTTCTGTATAAATACTTTTAATATTATTTTTACTTTATTTAACTCAATTATTAGTAAAATCCTTTTTTTATTCATTAATGTTTTTAAATTGTAATAAAAAACAAAGGAAATTATTTAGAACTTTCCCAAATCTAAGCTAAACTATAAAGGATTTTACTAATAATTGAGTTAAATAAAGTAAAAATAATATTAAAAGTATTTATACAGAAATAAAGAGATAAAAAATTATTGGGTAAATTATTATATTAATTCTTAATATTTAGTCAAATGGAAGTAATTTAAGTTATAAGAAATTTTAATAATATAATTGTGTGTCAATGAAAATCATATTATTACTAATGAAAGTAAAAAGGAATGTTATTATAATTATTTCCCTATGGGAGATTGTTATAAAAAAAGTTGGCGGACGTAGTATAACGTATTAAGTTATATCTATAATGGTAATAGCGGCCCGCAGGGCAAGAAATTAATTTTTAGTAAAAAATAAGTTTATCAAAAAATTACAATAAAGTGAGGGGGGTTCTCGGTTGAGGGGGGAGGGGGGGTCTGGTCGTGAGGGGGGAGGGGGGGTCTCGGTCAGAACAATTATGATTATATTGAATACACTATTTAATTCTGTGCTTGAAGAACTAAAATAATGAAAAGAAAAGTTCTCACATTTAATACTTAAATACACATGCATCTTTTACAAATAACTTATCTGACTGCACTTTAATTGATAATTTACATTCAAATATAGATGAATTCCCCTGCTGATAATGCTACTAGCAAGTAAAGCCTGGAAGAATCTTACTTATTAATATTAAATAATAGTGATAATGGAGATCATTTAAGATTTAATAATAACTGTATTAACTTTATAAAGTCAATTAAGAAGATTTAATGATTAAATATTTGGTAGGAAAAAGATTCTTAAACACTTAATTCTTTGGAAAATGATTTGCTAGTTTCTTAACAAGTAGAGCTTCAAACTACCTATGCACTTCTAAATTTTACCCTGTTCATTTCATAGTAAAGATATTCTAAAGAAGTTTAAGTTGCTATAATTAATTTTAAATGCTAACATATAAAAAGGCATGTAATTATTATAAAAATGATACGTCCTATCGATTTAAAAATATGCACAAAACATTCTTGTAGAGTTATAATGCTACTTCCCTTCTTACCTCTTTATTTTCCTTAAAGAGTTATGACTCAAGAAAAACAGAAATGTTAACTGAAAAATATGCAAAAAATATACTAGATAAACTAGTGTTTCTATTTAATTTTGTAATTATAATTTGCAACATCAATTTTTAATGGTTAAATATATAAATTAAGAGAATTTATATCCTTTATACATTCCAATTTCTTGGTGATGCAGTAGACTTAATATCTACTACTTAAGAAATTATAGTGATTATTGAATTGTAAATTATAATGCTTTGATGTACATTTTTTCATTAAAATTTAAAGATGGAACTTTATAGTTTATGTTTCAAAATTAATAATTTAACGCTTCTATTCTATGTATAATTATCAGCTCATTGAGTAATCCTTCATCCTTAAATAATTTTACTAGATTTCTCACTGTTTTTCTAGAACTATAAACATCTATTACTTAAAAATGATTATTTCTAGCAGTTATTGGTAAGTAAATCATCTATAGATATTGAATTCTCTCAATTATTGCTTTTAAATTTCAGTATTCACCATTCTGAATATTTTAAACACTCAGTCCTTATCTCCTATTACTTAGCAATTTTCATTTTCTTTTATGCATTCATTTATTAATAGGAAGTTCAATGTCAATATGTTAAATTGCAGCTCTTCTATTTCTTTCCTACTAGTTCAATCTGTTTCATGAACTTGATTCTATACAACCACATTTCTGAGTCTCCACTTAAATCTTCTCAGGGACATATAATGAGTTTTATGACCTAAAATGTCCTTATTTTCTCCCTCTTTTTAATGTAAATTTATTCTCAAGCTACTACCAAGATTTTCTCCCACATTTTGTTATTAATACTTGATTCTAAAACTACTTCAGTCACATTTATAAACAATTCTTTCCTCTTTTTTAGCATTAATGATCTTGTCATATTCTTAAAATATCCACTGACTTGTCTTTAAGTTTATTTTGATATATAAATATATCAGACTAGCAATACATAAGAATCCTTATAACTTCCTACTCCACCAAACTAATAACATTACCTTAATTTAATTACTTCTTAAATTAATTTTTATTATAACTTTATATTTCATGGTAAATAGCAAATGAAACCATAGCTTTAATTCTTTAATTCACTCTAAATTTTGGGAAACTCTTGACTGGTTATTTAAAGGTGTTTTCAATTAAGTAATTATATTATAATAACTGATAAGAAGTTCATTTTAAATTACCATTGAAATTTATGTTTTAAGCTTAGCATTGCTGAAATACAAATTAAGACCTTTAAGAAAAGTTAAATGTTTTAAAAATATTAAAATTACTACGGAATGAACTATATTTTACAATATTGGAATATTAAAGAACTTTATGTAAATATCTTTTAATCATTTATATCTAAGTGACGCCATTTAGGATTAAAAACATTATAATATTTCATATTATATATGATTCTATACAATAAAACAATTTTTTTTACAAATGATTTATAATTATTCTTACAATATTACAATTTAACAAACTATTCAGTTTCTATAAAGTGAAATACTTCTAATTATCAGCTACTAGGTTGTGGTAATTTTTATATTCGTAATTTTAGAACTACTTGGCAGATTGATACTTATTGTTAGTTTATCAATTTCCCTTTGTTATATGGCTTTGAGTTGAGATTACTTCTTTAATTAATATTATTTGCATGATTGATTACATTTTCAATTTAACTATTTCCAATAATTATAACAATGCTTTAATTATTAAAAAATTAAAGAATAATTCATCAATAATTTCATGATTGCAATTAGATTATTTCGAGCTTGCTCCTCATGTTGTCCTTAATATGTATGTTTATGAATGTTTGATAATTAAAGCTTTTCAAATGATTTAATCTTCTAGTATCAATAATTAGTAATGCTTACCATTAGCTAGCTATTAACATTCATTTAAATTTTTATAATTTAATTAAATTAATACATACTTTTTATATCAATTTAATTAAAATGAATTTAATAATATAGAAATGTTTTAAAAAGGCCTACAAACAATGATAAATAAGCAATTCATTTAAATAGCGATTGATCACAACAGTTATATTTTTCATTAAGAGTATAATATATAGGCTATGCCTAGTATATATCTCAGCGTATATCTTAAAATAATTGTAATTCAACTTTAGAGTTTATTTTATAAAATAACTTGAGATATCAAATCAATTTCAATATTTATTATTATTATTATTACTTAAGTTCACTAATTCTTTTTTAAAAAAAAAACAACTTTTTGCCCTATAAAGAATTTAAGGAAGCTGAATTACATTGTGATGATGTCAAAATAAACATTGAATTTATGAATAAGATAAAGACTTTAAGCTAAATCAGGCATAATAAATAAATAGAAGTTCTTAAAAAAGAATTATTTCTAGCAAATTTATAAAGTATATAAGTTAGAATGAAAAAATATAATATATTCAAATATTTAAATGAAATTAGAAATAGACGAAATATAATAACGATGAGGCTCTATTTGGAGTAATGCAAAAAACTAATATAAAAAAATAAAATAAGAGTTCAAAGTTTTGACTTACAAATCAATTGTTACAATTGAATAAGTGATCAAACCATAATGCTTTCTTAACTTAATTTCGATAAATTAAATTAATGTAAGAAGTTAATGATTAGTAATAATATTTATTATTACACCAAAAAGACTACTATTGTTTCACGTCCTATGAATATTAGGAATAAATTTTACAAGATTTGTCTCGAAATACTTGGCACAAACATGAAAAAAAAATGTCATAAATGCCAAAATTTGATAAGAATATGATAATTTTTTGATACCGACAAATATGATCAAAATTAATGTAAACACCACACTGTATTTGAAAAGTTTTAAAGTGTTTGAAAATTTTAAAAATTCAACTTTCTATGTTGAGGTCATATCAATTTCCCAATTCTAGGTCTTTTTTCTCTCATCCATACAGAGCCCTAAGCTAGTCATCTAGATGTAGAAAACTAGAGAACATATTTCTTTTAGCTCATCTTTTAAACCTGATATTTGGGACGTCACCGAATGAGTACTTTTAGAGGTAGCGAGGCAGGCAGCTAAGTGAAGAGTGCTTGGCATGGAAATTTGTCACAGGCAAAACTCTCTAAAAAACCATCATTTTTGCTTTAGTTTTTTTAAAAATATTTGTGGTCTTGTTGCTTGTATTAAACTATTCATTAATTTTTTTATATTTATGAAATGACTTAATGACATATATTCAATGTAATGAATGTATTTTATTTTGAATTCTTTGCATTTATGATTCCATAACTTTAATTAAAAAATTCAAATTCAAGAAATCATATTCTAGAAACTATAACCTTCTCGCATTCGAAAATGATAATAATTATATAAAAATTGTTTAAAATTTATATCAAAAAAATTTAAATATCACTGTAAATTTAAATTACATTCATGCTGTATATATATTAATATTAAATTATTTAAATATTTAAGTCAATAAATAATTATAAACCGAATATTATAAATTGAATGTTATATTAAAATAAAATTTTACTATTTTTTTTTCAAATAAATTTCAATACTCATAAAAAAATCATGTTTTCAATCTTTTTTATGAAAATAATTGTCAAAAAACAATTGATAAATATAAATTTTTGACATTTCTATACAATGTAAAGGATTAAAAATGATTATAAATATTTTCCAAGAATAACTTTTAATAATAAATTAATATAATTTCCAATATTTTATGAAAAGTTATGAATCATTAAAAAATACTTATTGAAGGTCTAAGTAGTCTTAAAAAATTAAAAATAAATATAAACTTTTACCAATATTTAATTAAAACTAAGTAAAAATAAGATACAATATTTGACATATTTATAAATTATAAAAAATATATATATATATATATATCACAGAAAATCATAAAACTAAAGATTTAAAGAAAAAAAGAAGAAAATTGTCAATAAAAATATAAATTTATATTTAATTATTGGAAAAATTTCCTATTCTATTATCGACCATTTTCGATCACCCTAAATTTATGATACATTAAAAATGTATATTTAATCTTTTTCAAAGAAATTTTTATTCTTATTTTACTCTTTTCAATATATCATGGGTTTTTATTCTAAATATTAATACAGAAATTGAAAAAGATAAACATAATTTGCTAAGTTTATTTGCTTAAGACACGACCGATACATGCTTTGATTATGTCAATATGTGAAAAAAGAAATATGATGATCTAATAGGTAAAATTTGAAATATAATATTAAATATTCTTGCAAATTAGCAATCATCTGCAATAAATCTGACCTCAACTTCCTTCAAACTTTTGTACAAGAAAATTAAATGACTTTCTTTAAAATTTTTGTATTATTTCAAATTTAGCTTTACAAACAAACTAAATTTCTTACATTATTCCACTTTTTAAAATGCTATGTGATTTTTTTCTTTTGTCATAAGAAGAAATATATTAAGAAATGCATTTTCAAGTCATATTAAATTAAATATTTAAATATTTCGAAATGTTTTAGAAAATAATATGATCAAAGGATAATATTTTATATATATATAATAATTAATATGATTTTTTAACAATAAAAAGCATGGTAAACATTTCACAATAATAATAATAATATGTATTTATCAAAACTTACAAATCTTTTACTAAACAAGGGAATTCATAGTAAATTATAGGCACGTAAATTCATTGCTTATTTAACACAAATAGATGATATTCTTCTTCTTTAATCAAAGTAACATTCATGAGATGCAAAAGATATAAATCTAAATCAAGAAGATAGACAACAACAACCAATTGGCATGAATTAAATATTCTTAAATTGATTTAAGAATCCAATTTATAATACGATGTGATTGCATAAATATACATTCAATTTATAAATTATATAAACTAAATTAAATGTTGAAAGAAATTACATGATCTTATTTCAATATACAAGTCAATGATCAAACACTTTAGATTTTTAATTTATTTCATTAACTAAGTGCACAAATAAGTTCAAATAGATCGATAAAACATCAGTTTTGCCATTATTTCTTGCAAATATATTGATAAGAATGTAATTTTATCAATTTCAAATACAATAATTATAATGATATTATTCTTTTATTAATATGTCAATGAATTCTGGGTAAATTCAATAATTGAATACACTTATTTACTTGATTGCGGAACTACTGTTTAACAACCTGCTAAGAAATACTAGAATATCTAATAAGATAAACTTAATCCTTGTTTAATTATTGAATTACTAAAACAAATATACAAAATATGTTATAAAAAGTTAAATTAATTTACTTTCATTTAATAATTAATAGCATTTACCAGGCATTCACATAGATACCAGAATTAAAACTTTATGAAGATTAGGAAGTGATGCAGTTGAAGATTTATTATTGACAACAAGACTAAGCTGATGAACATATAAGTTAATAATAAAAAATGCAGTGAAAGTTTCATAAGAATAACGAATGGAAGAATTGCAATGTCTGGCGATACAAGTGTTGCAAAGTCAAAGGATGCTTAAAACATCCTCATTAAGGCAAGACTATTTTCACTAATAGTTTATCCTAACTTTAATTAAGTATAAAATCAATTGTGCCTTTAGAGAGTTACAATCATTAATAATCCCAAGCTGTTGAATTCAAAAAAGAGGATGATGATTTGTGAGAATTTTTAACCTCTATCATTATCCTAGAATCCGCTTATTCTTCACTTTGCAGGTTGATGAATACAGAATACAAATGAATTTTCTTAAATTTCTTAAATAAATGCAAAAATATGTTACTAAAATAAAAGTGGCAACTTCCAAGACATTTACTTTAATGCAATAGCTGAACAGACCAGAGAACAGTTCATTCTAGGAATTTGCAAGCAGATTTCATAGTAATTTAAGACCACTAATTTTGAGAAAGTATAGTAATTGCCCTATGATGAAGTCTTAGAGAGCCTGTATTATTATCTGAATAAAGCAATATAAATCAAAACTCAATTTCTTCATTACCTCTAGAAACATGACAGCTAGGTCCACCGTTCGATTATCCAGACAAGTTTCATGTTATGAAAGAATCAATGTAATAGTTCATGAACAATTTTATTAAAAATGGTGATCATTGATTAAAACTTCTAAAATCTACTCGTATTCCTATAATTTCGAAGGATATTTCCTATTGCGGATATTAATTAAATTTAGAGGAATTCCTTACGAACTATATAAAATTGACTACTCTCATAATAGAATTAAGTAGACTAATCCCAGATCGAAACTCATAATCTTTAACGAAGTTAGTCATTACAATTGCGTTCAAGAATCGTACCACACATTTAAAGTACTTTCAAGTGAGGAAAACCAGATTGACAATTATTCTAATAGTTATGAAGATGATGTCTAAGATGAGTCACATTCGCCTATAATGTACTAATAAACCTTTTAAAATGAATAGAGCAATATAAAAATGAGCAAAGCTACCCCGGTAAAAATAAATAATTTCAATTAAAAAAATATAATGTTTGGGGAAGTATACTAAGTAATTTATACTGATTATTACAAAGACATAAAGAATTAATTTATGAAAGAAAGAAAAGAGCATCTTTAAGATTTAATGTATGAGTTAGTTTCCTCCGCTTAGCAATTTTGCACTTCTTGAAATCATCAAAAGATACTAAAAGTAAATATTATTTAAAATGGGGAAGGAAGAAGCTGAATAAAAAGTATAAGTAAATAAAAGAACTCTGATATTTAAGAAAATAACTCGTCAGATTAAAGAAACCCAAATTAAAAACAAATAAATAAATAAATAAATAACAACATCGAAATAATATGCTTTAAAAACATGGAAAATTTCAGGGTATTCCTGCTTACAGTACTCAATAATACTGTTTTATAAGAATAAATCTATATTTCGCCAATTTATTTAACTTATCATGTAGAGAATAATTATAATGATCTTTATTATTGATAAAATACGTAAAAATAGGAAATTGTAGAAATAAAATAAAATTATAATTATAACCAATTCTCAATTAGCATTAAGTTGTGGCCGTGCATTTTGCTAAAAAATTTTGATCATTATAGTGTTCAGCAGCATATTATAAACCCCGATTTTTTCTTAAACAACCAAGTACTTGATATTTATGTTTGGCAAGATTTCGATGATTAACATGGTCATTTGACACCGTCAATTGGAGTCGATCTGGCATGGTCACTTCGTGTCGATTCGTCGTCGATAGGTTTGAGTTGAGGCCATCCAGCAATCCATTCTCATCTTCTAGATCCTAAAATCTATTGCTCCATCCTTGTTCCATCGGTGTTATCATTGGTAGCTCAAGCTGTTGGACCATCATTGGTGTATTGATGGACTTGACCTCTGCAATGCGCGGAGGTGAGAGAGGTTTGAGTAGGTTGGCGATTGATTAGTTTAAACTTAAACTTAAAAGCGTGATTTAATAGGGAAGTTTTAATCAATTAATTTAACTGTTCAACTGCTATTCATGCTTGTCTTGACTGGTGCCAGAGAACCTGCGACTCCACTCATCGTCATTGATGGTTGACTCATACGAACC
>ARYC01007137.1:0-24079 GCA_000711775.1 Oxytricha trifallax
TCTGTGATGAGAAGAAAGCCTTCAAAAACAATGAAATTAAGTTGATAGAAATACCAAACTACCCAAAGATTTCAGTCACTAATCTCTACGAAGATGCGATGTAAGTTGAAGAGTTGGGAGTTTATCTTCCTACCAAGAAACAACTCTCTAACAAACTTCCAGAAAGAAGCTTCTTCTTTGGTGTTCTTAGCACTTTAAGAGAGAGTTATCTCAGAGAGATCATTGAAGAAGCCCACAAGAAACGCTACTCTATTACTCCAGAAGATCAAAAGAAGCAAGGCATACTAATAAGCGAGAGCTGGCTTGCTGAGCTTAAGAAGCATCCATACCTCTCTAGTAAGCTTTGACATATAACTTTGTAGGGAAACCTGAAACTGGTATATTCCTAATGAAAGAGCATGCAAAGGTTCACAGAGAGAGAAAGTCATAGACCATTCATGAAGTGATCAAGAGACTTTATAAAGATGTTTAAAAGCCAGATGAAATGAACATAGATGCAGGAGCTGGCACTAAGAGAAGAAATATGGCCCAAGCAAGCCATAAGAAGAGGAGAAGAAAGAGAAATCAAACCCCTTTATGGGTTAGTTTAATATGTGAATATATTCATTCGTTTAAATCTAAAACTTATTTATAAACATTCATTCTTCCCTCTCTCGGGTGGTACCTCTCTCACGCCCCCACAATTATCAATGTAAAAAATAAAATCAATAATTATCTGACTAAACAAATTTAGATCAAAAATCAAAAATTTAATAACCAAAATGTTAATCGAAACAATTTGAGGCAGTATGACTTTGAATAAATCATAAATTTATCATAAACACTAATATTTATATTTGTTTTTATTCATATTATAATTTGAATAATTTCCCAATAATTTTCATATTTTAACCTATAATATTTCTATCCAGAATCTTGGAGGCAATAGACAGTTCACTTTAAGAGTAACAAAAAAGAGAATTAAAAGATAATAATATAAGATCAATGTATTTTAGAATGAAAGTGATATTTTTGTTACTGTTAAAGTGAACTGTCTATTGCCTCCAAGATTCTGGATAGAAATATTATAGGTTAAAATATGAAAAATATTGGGAAATTATTCAAATTATAATATGAATAAAGGCAAATATAAATATTAGTGTTTATGATAAATTTATGATTTATTCAAAGTCATACTGCCTCAAATTGTTTCGATTAACATTTTTGGTTATTAAATTTTTGATTTTTAACCTAAATTTGGTTAGGTAGATAATTATTGATTTTATTTTTAACATTGATAATTGTGGGGGCGTGAGAGAGGTACCACCCCCTCTCTCGCACAAACTGTTGTCTTATCTATGCTTACTCTCTTGCAGCTACTCTGAATCAAGTCTACTGTATCTATAGGCAAGTCATGCATTAGATGATATAGCAGCAGTTACTTGTAGTGGGTCTTGATATAACTCCAGTAGAATTCAATTCCATTAAATTAAGGGCCATAAGGAACATTGTATACAGGAGTAATGTTTAACTCTTCATAAGCTCTTAGACTCCTTAGTCTTATGAACTGAGAGGTTGTCAACAAACAGGATGATCTATAATCATTGTATTTATCTCTCAGCTAATGTAGGAACTCTATGTACTACTCTCGCTCAATAGAGCGAGGATGAATAACATAACTTTCTAACCCAAAGTCTTCACTAATACCTGCTAAAATTGCATGGGTTACAACCTTTACTTTCTAATCGTAGACTTCTATATTATCATACTTCTTATACCAAGACTTATTAATAAAGGTGTTGAAGGTAAACACAGCTTCATCAGCGTGTATGAACTTGATGTTATTGTAATAGCTCTCTGCATTTAATCATATATATAGTTTAAATTATTACTATAAAATGGCACTGTAAAATCAATCACTCTCTTCACTCTGTTGACAGTCTTGAAAGTAATACCATTTCTTCTATAAATGTTGGCTATAGTTTATGGAGAGATACGCATGTCAGGAAACTTGCGATGAAACATCACAGCTCACTAGTCTAGTGGAAAGTGTGCCCAATACTTTAAAGTCTTCGAATCACAGAGGTAGTCAATATGGTGCTGTGAGAACTTTTATTTTCTTGCAGGATGCTTTCAAGTGCCTGAAGTATAATGCTAAACAGCCAACAAGCAATGATACCTAACTGTTGAGACACTCTTGCGCAGGAGCTTTGCTATAGCAGCGTAATTCATTACTGGTTTGACTTAGTCTCTATTAATACTTGTATCATACCTAAGCTTAAGCATTAAAACTAAATATTACTCATCATAAATAGACCCTAAATTTCGCTAATTTCTATTTCTCATTTTGCAAATTGGCCTAATTTCTCTACTAACCCCAATAAGACCCCAACTATACCCTACAAATCAAAGCACTTATAAACCTCATTAAGGGGTTTTGGGGTTTTGATTATGTGAGAATGATTTCTAATCGTTTCATGGTTGATATAAAAATAATAAACTCTAAATAATTAATATAAGTAAAATCATTTATATTGAGTTAGGCAAGCTCTAATCTAATCATGTTGTAAATCTTACATACAAAAGCCAAAGAATGAAGTTGCTTAAGCTCAATAAGGTAAGACTCACTTAAAAGGTTGGGTATAAGTGAAAAATTTAGCAAATAAAGAGAAGTATCCTATTATAGAGTGAACATATTTTTTAGAAAGGCTTTATCAAAATATTATTGATAGCTTTGGTTTCTTAATAGCCATCCCAAACCTTTCTTATTAAGTGACTCCTTGCCCACAACTTGTAGCTCGCTCATATAATATGCACACATATCTTCAATTTCTTTTGAGTTTGTTGAGAAATGACCGTAGTATCCTATTGTTTTTTCAATAGAAATTCTAAGCTCGTATTAAAACTCTTATTGATTGTCATTGAAGGATAAAAGTGTTGAAAGAATTCCTTTAAATTTACTTTTATCTGGGACATAGGTTTTAGACTTCATTAGGATAAAATAGGTTATTTATTCAACCTAATTGTAGAAGAAATCAATGTCATTCTTATAGAGGTATTTATTCTTCCAATTCTCATCCACTAAGTCCAAGCAGTAGAAACTACTAAGGTATTCATAATCTATAACACGTTCTGTTTCTATAAGTTCAGAGTAATTAGGAATTTAGTATCTAAATTGCCAATAAAAATTAAATCATTTATAATTTCTCAAAGAGAAAAAGATTTATTTTTTTTTTAACTATTCAAATATAGAAGTATATAAAAATAAATTAAGGAAATTAAAAAAAATCTTAATAACTTTAATTTTTTAATAACATTTAATAATATCTTCTTCATTAATTTCTTCCTTCCTTCCTTTCTTTAGGCAATTTTATGCTTTTAATTTAAGGAGCAAGCATTTGAAGTTAAGCAAGTTGCTCTCTTTTTATAAGAGAACTTCACTATGGATATTTCCTAATTCATTAAGTTTTATGAGTTAGCCTTTGGCAAATTCAAATACAAAAGTCATGCCATTGAGGTCCATTTTATATTATGAGGTAGAATTAAAGAAGTAAAGGTTATCTTTTTCCTTAGGTTCTTCACTGTTTGTTATAAAAATCACAAATAATTCCTCAAAAACATAAGTAGGAAGTCTATAATTTGAAACAATTTTTGAATATCCTTAATAGTAGTGAATGAAGTTTGTTGTCTTTCACATCTATTTTGCGATATTTAAGTAGATCAAACTGTCTAATATTTCTCTAAGTAGTGAAATATAGATTCGGGATTAAATTTATAAAAATTATATATCAAATATAAATTAAAAAAATAAATAATACAAAAAAATGAATACTCTTGCTAGATTTACCTTAATGAAAATGAAAGAAAATATATGAAATTAAGCATTTTTACTATTTATGGTAGTATTTAATGACAAAACTCTACACACTATTGTGATTAAATTACTTAAAGATCGTTAGTTACATAAGGGAGTCTCTTATTATATTGAGAATAATTATGATTTAATGGTTTTTTTTACATGAAAATTATTCTCTTAGAATTATTTATAGATTATAGTAAATAAATTACTAAGATACTTATTAATTATTATTTGCATTAATTATCATTTATTTCTTATAAGTAAAAATCAATATTTCGTAATATAATGTGTATAATACTATCTAACAAAATAATATATAAATATATTAGAATTTTAGGGATCTATTCAAGTCTTTGAATTGTATCTTCCAACTCTGGAAACTTTTGTCTAATAAAATGAAGTTTAAAGAATGAATATAAATTTACTTTATGACTATTAGAGAATTCTTTTTAGAGCTGTGCTCAATAATCAATTTTTCCCCCAGATAACAGACATTGTCAGCTAATTAATTTTATGCTTTTTAATAATAGTTATTATTTAATTAAATTAAATTTTATCTAATTTAGAATTCATTTGTTCGAATTTGCTTCTCTTAATGAATTGTTCTTCTACTCTAGGTTACTCCAATTTCTAAGATTTTTTGGTTGATGTGTCAATCATTTCCACATCAACACCCCCAAACTTTTAGACATTTCATATAATGTGCTCTAGGGTTTAGGAACGTAAATACTACTTGTATCGATTGTCATCTTGTTAGTGATAACTTAGGCAGAATTTGAAGTCTTAGATTCTTCTTTACCAGTATCTAAGATTTTGGGTTTGAGTATATTTTGATTTGGTATTGAGTTCATATTATTTTAAGAAACTTATTTCTTTAGTATTTTCTCCTCTTCTATCTTAGTACTTAATGATCTTTTTTTCACTTTACTATCTACTGCAACTTGGCTGCCCTTTCAAATCTTTGCATTGAGTAGTCAAAATATTACAATTCATTTCTTTGTAAAAATCAGCTGAAGGAAAGTCAATTGACTTATAGTCACTTTCACAAATGTTACTTTTATTTATTTAAGGAATTTTCAGACTTTAGGAAAGATATTCTTCATCTAGAATCATAATTTTTTTCACAAATTCTACTTTAATTTCTAAACTTTTCTCTAAAAGACTTCTTAATAATAAAGCACTTCCATTATTCCTATGGAGTGCCTTTTTTAAGCTTCTCTAACTCATTTTATACTAATTTGTTAAATTATATTGAAGTCAGTTCTTCAATTGGCATTCTTAATATTTCTCTTTGAAATCCGTTTTGTGAGAAGTAGTCCCATCCGATACTCTATAATAAAAATTCCTCTCTGTAATTTTTAATCGTTTAACCTATCATCTCTAAACTATTGTCAATGTTCTCATAAATACCAAATCTATCTATGTTTATATTTCATTGATTAGCTGTTGTTGAAAAAGATCTAGGTTATTATCTATAATGAGGAATTCTTAGATTTAATGGAGATTAATAATTTGAAGCTTCCTCCATGTCATTATTTAAAAACGATGAATTATATTTAAATCCAGTTCTTAATAGAATATTATCATTGTTGATTAGCTTGTAACCATGACATTTGGGTGCTTTATATTGAGATTGTGAATTTGAAAAATCTTATTTTTCAAATTCTTCAAGCCCATTTCCTTAGTTTTAGCAAGTTTGTTTAATGGAGAATTTTTCAAAATCTTTTGCTTAACATTGAGAAACTGGCTTAAATTAATCATTCATATAGAAATTTTCATCCTAGGAAAATGCAGGGATATTTTTAGTGTTTACTTTATTCTAAGCCATAGAGGAGTAAATTTAAATTTAACCATTTAATTTAATTGAATGATTGAAATTACAAAACATTTTAATATTTTATTATATTTATAGTAATCTTAGAATTTTTAGGAAAAATCCAAATCATAGTTGGAAGTAAGTCTCTCCATAAAATAGAGGAAATCTTCTAGGAGAATTATTAGGTTTCCTTGCTTTTCTTGTATCTATTTTTCAGTATACTTCAGTTATCTCATTATCATTTGAAACTTAGGATTCATTTTGATCAAGCTGCACTCTATTATGTTTTAATTCAATCCGATTTTAGATTTCTTTATAACATTATTAGAGAACTCAATCCATTCTTTTTTCATATTTATTT
Organism: Oxytricha trifallax; assembly: GCA_000711775.1. Taxonomy (NCBI): domain Eukaryota; phylum Ciliophora; class Spirotrichea; order Sporadotrichida; family Oxytrichidae; genus Oxytricha; species Oxytricha trifallax. Next base: position 6,016 of record ARYC01007137.1, read on the forward strand.
AGGAGAAAAATTCAAGAAAAACATCGTTGAAGGTCTTGTTTAGAAATGTCTCTGACATTATTGCTTATTGTTTTGCAAATGTTGGAGAAGCAGACTTTGGGGGGGGGGCTGGATTGTGATCTTTTAGTTTGTACCGATATTTAAATCTATTGTTTCTTTTTCTCTTTTTTCCTTAATTCATTAGGTGTAGCAAAATCCTCACATAACAATCTCTAACGATTCATTTAGGTAATTAATTTTGGCTAAATTTTCTCAGATTTAGTAGAACTGCTCCGTTTCCTTGTCTATTGCATGGTGAATATAAAACTTTTTATTATATAATCGTAAATTTACTAGAGTAAAATAGACACTTTTAATCTAATCTCCTGATTTAATCAAAATTATATCAATTTGAAATGAATACAACACAGAGGTATAATAAAAGAATTAAAAAAAATATATTTAATAACTAATTTAAATTATGAAATCTCAAATAGTATAATTCAAATTTGTTGTTAATGGGGTTTTAGTCATAATGTATATTATTTAAATGAAAATCATAGAAAGACTCTCAAGAAATAAAAATGTTTAACGGCAAATAAATTTAAAAGATGTCTTTTTAGCAGAATAATTTATCATGATTAATAAAATCTCTTTTGTTTTACGGCAAATCAACATATAATAATAACACTTATTTGAGTCTTAATTTATATTTATTTTTATAAATAATCTTTATATATTTATATTAAATTTTATATTTTATAATTTTAGTTACTTTATATATATATTAAATTTAATAACTATTAATAGAAAATAGTAAAGATCTTAAAATTGTAAATATTTAATATTCAACTGCTGTTCCACCTGAGTTGGACAAACCAAGTATAATTAATAGTTCAAGAACTGAAAACTTTGTTGGAGCTTCATAGACTGCACTTACAGTTAGTTCAACTAGATCTAGGGTATTGACTTAATATTATTGCGAAAACATATGAGATTTTGTTTCATTTTTATAAATTAAAATATAATTATTATCTATAGTAATTTGCTAATAACTAACCAAACTCAATGCAGTTTCAAGCATCTTATAATTACCCATTTTTATTTAAATTTTAACAATAAAATTATAGTTTACTATGGTCAAGCTAATTAATCCATGAGTGTTAAGAGCAACAATCTACAACTTAATTAGTAGCAAGAATTATTTAATAGGAATAAATGTTTTAAATCATGCTGCTGGAGTGCAATGAGTCCCACACTAAATTTAATGGATTGAAAACTTCGTTAACCACTAAACAAGCACCAACCTTGATTAAGAGCAGTACTAGTCATATCCAGTTTACTTAGATTCCTTCAATTGACATTTATTATTTAATTAAAATTCTTGGGCATTATAAGTTTGATTCAAAGTTTTAGATTAGTGGAGCATCTAAGAGTAACAATTACAAAATCCAATCAAGCTCTGTTTTTCTTGACACTATCTCAGCATTAACACTGATTTATACTTTCTTAACAGTAACTTAATGCTAATCCTACTAGATTTAAAAATCAGCTGTAACAGCCATTGGGAAAGTAGCTTTATCCTTTTTTGATGAATTTATACCCACAACATTTTCAAAAAAAACACTAATAGAGATAAGGGATCAGTTAGTTGGACTCCATTCATTGTAAATTGTGATCCAATTGCTGAATATAGATTATGGATTGATGATGGTAATCAAATCTGGCAAACTTATGTTTTGTACAACTAAACAGCTTTATACAATCTCTCGTACATATTTGAGAATCTAATAGGTGGAAAAACATAACGAGTTAAATTAGAAACAGTTTAATGATTTGGAGAATCTGAATTTTCTGATGCTTCATATTTTTTATTCGCATATAAACCTTGAGCATCTGATATTCCGATGTAATAAACCTCTTCGAAAAGTATAATTTGAATTGCATGAAATGCACTTTAAGGAACAACTCCTGCAGGTGATCTCCTATTACTGGTTATACAATTTAGATGAATGATCTTTTGAGTGATAAATGGTAACTTGCTTATGATGGTTTAAACTACTTTAGTACTTTGACTTTATCAGTCAAATGGACTTGTTGCTGAAAAGTGCTTTAGATTTATAATTGTTACAATAAACTCAGAAGGAGAGTGATCCCTGTCCAGTTAAGAAACTAATCACTTCTGATTTTCCAAGTGCTTCCTCACAACCTTAATTAGTATATTCAACATCTGATAAAGCTAAGTTCAGTTGGAATCCTCTTGAAGACAATGAAAGTGCCTCGATTCCCGTTTATAAAATCTACCTTAAAAACACCTCAAGATGAAATAGATTGGAATTTACAGGAACCAGTTGATTTGTACACTCTAACATACTAGCATGAAAACATCACAGGAACTGGCTGATTATGTACAATATAAGATTAGATCTGTTTCAAACAAGACCTTTAGAGCTTTTCAGAAATACTTTTATTTTAGCTTCAACTCCTGTAATATTATCTACGATTACTAAAATAAAATCTTCTAAGAATTCAATCAGTTTCAATTTGATTTTGACTAACAATGAAGAGGCTACAAAATACATAAAGTTAATGTAACAACTGAAGGTGAACCTGTTATTTATGACGAATTATTATTTCAACAGTCACTAACTTTACTCGAAAAACAGGTCTTACTCCTGGTAATCTTTAACAGTTTAGAGTTAGTACGATTAACAGAGTCGGAGTAGGCAATTAAAGTCCTTACAGTATCAGAATTAAGGATGCTAATGTTCCTGAAAGACCTGCATCTCTTAAATATTTTGGCTCAACACCTCAACAATTACTATTTGTTGGCAAGATATAGAAGATAATAGAGTGGCATTGATATCTTACTATTAAATTTACACTGAAAAATTGAGCTTTTACATAGAATAGTTATTTTTATTTAGAACAGACCATAGATCTATAAAAAACTTGACAATACTGAGTTTACTAACTATACAATAGGATAAAAATATAAATTCAGAATGACTGCAGTAAATGAAATTAGCGAAAGTGAGCCAAGTAATGACATTAGAGTAACGCTACCTGTAGCACCACTTGATTAACCAGACATTAAAAGAGAAAAGTCTATTCTAACTTACATTTATTTGTACTGGGATTATTTAACAACTTGTGATATTGGCATTGATGGATATGGGCTGTGAATGCGTGACAAGGAAATTGCCCTAGTTTAAATTATATATGACTGTTCTTTAAAAGCATACACAAGAGCATTAAATGTTACAGGATTATTGACAAGTAAACAGTACTCATTCTCTGTTTCTGCTACTAACTTCAATTTCACAAAGCATTTCTATATATCCATATTAGTTAATCTTATTAAAAATGAATGAAAAAGGCTTCTTGCCTAAAGAAAAGCTAACTCTAGTATGCGTTGCCCCTTCTTGTATTTCAGCTCCCTTCTACAAATCATTTACAATTAACAGTTTATTAATTAGTTAGTTGAAACCCTACAGATTATGATGGAGATTGCCCTATTTCTACCAATGTGCTAAACAGAAATCAGACCTTTGTTATATTATTAAAAATTAGATTGCCCCTCTACTTTTTTTATAAATGTTGGGAGTGGTTAACTTCCTATATCAATAGTTAATGCTCTTTTATCAAAGGAAATCCTTAATTAAACAGCTGAAATGTGTATTTACTCTCATTGCAAAGTGATCCAAATTTATTCAAAATGAGAGCATATAATGATATTAGTTATGCAGAGTCAGACATCTCTTCAACTAAAATTAAATATTTTAGTAGCAATAAATCCCACAATTAGTTTTATAACTGGCTAGTTATTTCATAGTTGCAGTATACCTCTCTAACACATAACTCAAATCTTTGCTGATTCCTCAGGAGAGTAAATAAAGCTACTTTACCCCATTCTTAATCCAATTACATAGGATCGGGGTAGTAAAATAACAGGTAGTGATCTTTGGAGTGATGATGGTGCAAATGGTGATTTTGTGAGACATACACCAGTTGATAGAGTAGTCGCAAATACTCAAATTGACAAGAATGTAAGGACAAGTAAAACTTACAGATACAAGTACAGATCGAGAAATCTTAATGGAAGGGAGAAATTCTCTAGCACTTCTTACCTTTTTTACAGCTTTAATTTCAGTAAAGATTTAATTGTTGTCAAAATTGCAGCAAAAAAGTTATTGAAATTAATCCTTTTTCTTCTCCAAATTTGTGGTGATGGATTCACATCCCTAATTAATTTTATTTTATTTTATTAAGATATATTTTAATATTAATATTAAAATCTTGATAAATTCCTCATTTTTGTTAAATACTTATATTTTAACTGATTGTCTTGATAAGCGCTTTGAGAATTACAGCAATTTCTTCTAGACAAAACTTTATTTACTAAGACTCTAGTGGTAAAGTCAAGGGAGGAAACATTAATGACTAGGCTGCACTGTAACTGCCTTAAATTCAGTAGTAGTGACAGGTTTCATGGAACTTATGTAGCGTAAACAAAAACATGCGATGGATGTGGTACAACAATCAAGAACAAGCTTAGGTTTTTAATTCTCATCAGAATTTTAGTTGGAAACTTTACAGAAGTAAAGGGTTTCACTGGAACTTATGCACTAAACTCTTAAAATGTCGCTTCTGATATTCACTCTAGAGTAACTTATTAAGTGGGATACATAGTTGCTACTTTTCATGGTTATGGTGCTTTCAGCAAGTTTGAAATCTTACAAGCTTCTTTTGTGTCAGATCCACGTGGTAAATTTTCTACAAATGTCTATGGTAGAAAAAGATTGTTTCTTGGACTAGATCCACATTTACTTATTTATTTTCTTTTAAATTAAGAAAACTAAACTTATAGAATAAATTATTAACATTTATAGGTGGAGACAGTATAGTACTGTGGGGCAATAGAATAACGATTGAGAATATAAATGGAGTCCCATAAAACGCTAGTGCATGCACGGGTGCATCTCTGATTCAAGCAAATCTACAAAATTGCAATTTTTGATTAAATAAATTCTTAAAAATATAAACATTAGTTAATAATTCATTGATGTTTAAATTTAATGAATGTTTTATGACTATACCTATAAAAAATATGATTCTCATCCCATTCTTTTTAGTTTATAACAAGCTAATTAAAGCTAGAGTTTTTGCTTATAATGCTATTACCTTAATAATTAATAAGATCCATTTAATTACTCTTTGTATATTTAATATGAATAAAACAACTAATGTATTTTAATATTGGGGAAAAAGCTGCAATTTTAGTAAGCCAACTTGACATTTCCTTTAAAACTAGCTTCATCTCATTAAAGAGGAGGCGCTTCAAGTTCATCCCAAATTGAATTAAAATAATTAATAAAATTAATTATATTTCAAGATGATATCTTAATAATTACTTTTAATATGAAATTCAATACTATTATAAGTGAATGTGACTATGCCTCTTATTGAGAAAAACAATATGATCATGACTATATATCATAAGAAAGTCATTTTGCCAATTTTATTTTCAATATTATATATAACTCTATTATGAAAAGAGTACTATATCTCTTATAATATAATTAAAATATAAAATTGAAGTAACATGGGATAATTGTTAACTCAAGCTGATGGTGGTACCGCAATACCATAATACTAACTTTTTTGGAATAGTGGATTAGGCTTAATATATATATTGAAGTAGTAGCAACCCCAAAGATATATTCAGTAAAATAATCACTTATCAATTCAGAAATCCAGCAGAAATTTTATTGGTTGGTGCATTAAATAATTAAAATAAACTTAACAAGGCTTCTCTATAATAATTTTGTAAGTTTTATAAAAATTTGTGGCTTGATAAATATAATTAATTGGTTAGGGAAAATTCAATGAAGCAATTCAAATTAAGCCAGAAAGTAAACCAAACTAAGTGGCAACTGCAACAACGATTGTTGAGAAGGAGTATTTTAATATTCTTTAGAATTACCCAACAGACAACAACAATCCAGTGACCTCATATGAAATTCTCATAAAATAAACAAATCTCACTGATTACTCAAATCAGTATCTAGTATTGTGATTGAAATAGAACAGCAATTATTTCAAATCGATAGAGTCACATTCCAATGATTGTTTTAAGTAATCTCCTTTAAGCTTGTTCTATAATTAACTTTTTGTTGTAGTAATAGGAGCTGGTAAACGCCATTGAATGGGGAGAAATCTCTTCAGAGAACACCATAAGTGCAGAGATTTAGATATAACCAATATAAATGGCTTAAGTGACGAGGGGAGATTAAAAAACTCAGTAAGTGTAAAGATAAAATGGACGAAACTACAACTGGCTTAGAAACACGAAGTTCTCCAATTACTACATATAATTTGCGGTGGAATTAAAATAGCAATGGCGCCGCTTATGTCGTTTTAGTGAATACTCTACTTCTTAAACTTTAATGCTTTCCATATTTATGAAAAACTCTTGATATACATGTTATATATAATAAGAATTAAATGTTTACACTCAAACCTCTTATTTGATAAAAGGCTTAGTACCAGGATCATCCGATATATTAAAGCAAAAGCTTCTATAGCACTTGAAAATAAAGGTTCTTCCATTAATGAAAATAACTTCATCATTAGATAGAATGATAAAACTTACACCTCAAATTTTTAATATCGTAATGGCGCACAATCACAAGGTTGAATTTATTATTTAAAAATATATTAATTTAAATATGAGCATAAAAATACTAGAAAATGCTTATTTATTCTGTACTGATTTGAGCATTCCTTAATTAATATCAATTCTTAATTATAAATCACAAATAGTAGCTCAGTCATATAGTGAAATATCTATGAGTATACTTAAAACTTCTCCCTACACATTACCATACAATGTTTTCGTTTAGCGAGGTCTCAGCTAGGAATGGAAAAAATTGGAATACGGAATCCCCGGCCAATACAGCTAGAGCTCAAAAGAACTGTACCTTAATTAATGAGTGATACTACAAGAGGCAAATTAGCATCAAAAACTCATATTAAATTTAAATGGACTGCAAAAAGCACTAATGCTTAAACAGTTGTGTTCTTATTCAATATTTTTTACTTACATCAATGAATTATTTTAATAAGTAGTTGTAAATCATCTCTAACTACTAACAATCTAACCTCAAATAATCCAATATTTTATTAAAATGATTATAGCAATTTTGCTATATTTTAAATATAAATGCATTGTAAAGAATTGATAAGCTTATAAAAATTCTTAATATATTAGAAACTACGATATACAAGAATTTAATAAATTAAATCTAAAAATTAGTAGTTTAATATAAAAACACAAAAATAATAAACTAGCAATATTTTATACAATAATCTTTATTTGTGAGTTTTATAATGAGAAAAGGCTCTAACAATCAGAACTGGTATGATCTAATATGTTTAGCTTCAATCTATCTCTTCACATATTTCGTATTCACAACTAACGTAATAAAAGGAACAACTTTTAACTTCAAGATAAATAGGCAGTTAAATAGCTCCATTATCTATTAAGGCTAGCGATATATCAGTTATCATGATACTTTGTCAACTTCAATTCAAAGTGATACGAGTGTAAGAATCAGTTGGGCAGCTCCATATTACAACTCTAATAATATTACCGAGAACAAGATGTTCAAGAATAATTAAGATAAGAGTAAATATTAACTCGTAAAAAATTTAAATCACTAAAATAGATTTTATTTTATCAATTGGTAAGGAAAAGGAATGGAGTTAATGTCGAAGATACCACTAATTGTAATTTAGCTGTCCCAGCAATCTTAAGTAGATAATGCTGTGACTTTATCTTTGTGACATTAGATCTTCAATATTTTTCCTTGAATACAAAGATTTTGTCTAACTTGTTACCCAAGCTAAGAATTTATATTTTTAATTTCTAAAAATTATTATAAATACATTACATTAGATTACATAGTATATCTATTGTTATTAAATGGCATATTTGGAGTGATTTTTCTGTTCCTAAAAAAGGTGATTTTAGTATAAAAATGAACACTTAAAAATGGCGATAACAATTTGAGTCAGTTCACTTCAGAAACTTAACTTCAAGTTAACTACTCTGCTCTTTCAGCTGATAGTTCAAGAGGTGCTTCAATAGATTCTTATCATATATAATTCGACAATAATACAAATGCGGGTACTTGATATAACTTACCTGGCTCAGATTCATTACTCCCTAATGATTTAACTTACTCACATTTAATTATGTACAGAAAGGAAAGAAGTATAAATTTAGAGTAAGAGCACATAAAATTCATGGATGGATTATATTTTCAAATGAATTTGATCTCTTTTCTGCTACAAGCCAGTCAAACCTAATATTCTCACTACAGATATTTGTAACTTTTTTGTGGTAATAAGTTGGGATAAGCCTTTCGAGAACAGTTGAACAATAAACTGTTATAGAATATAAATAGCTGATAATACAACTAACTTCTTGCAAGATACTTCTTACTGTAATAAACTTAAACTACATTTTACTATTTATTATTTACTAGAATTGCCTTGATTTATTCAAGTTTATAGAGCCTTTACTTTCCTTAAAATTCTTAGAAAAATCAAGGTTAATTCTGAAAAATCTCCCTATAATATAAAGTTTGTGTCTTAAAGTATGTTCAAAATCAATACAATAAATGCCAAAGATCCTTAACTCTATTAATACTTATCAAATGCAGAATATTTCATAAGTTTACTTATTTAGCATGATTAATCTGGGAAGTATTTAGAGAATTTGAAACAAGAGTAGCAGCTTTTTGATATCACTCATTTCAAAAAATCCCACTCATTGTTAGTAGGATAAATTCCTATGATTTAATTGAGAAAAGATTTTAACTCTGATAAAATTATTGTTAGAATTCTTTAAGTATATGGGTTTGGACTATAACCTCTTACTTAAACTCCATTATCAAATTGATGAATCAAAATCTGAACTAGTGATAGTCAAAATACTCAAGCATTTTAATCAACTGAGATACTTTGAGAGTTAAGAAAACATGCCTGACTTCATAAACTAAATCATCCAAAAGACAGTTCTTTAAATTGAAGCAATAAGGTTACTTATTAATGAGTTTTGCAATGAAAATTTAATCAATAAAGCTCTTAGTTTTAATACAGTAGTTCAAATATTGATGATTTATAAGGAGTTTTGATGAACCAATACCTTAAAGAGTAAAAACAGCACATTACATTCCTAATGACTCATCTTAAAATCTACTCATTGATTAAAAGTTAAATCTATTAAGTAAATTATGTTACTTTTTAAATTAAAACTATTGTATACTTTAGTTCTCTATACTTTACACAAAAATTTCTACCCTAAATGATAAATAAAATGTTAATTTTATGAAATTGTAAGAATATAATAAACTTTGAAACTTCATTTATAATATTTTTTTACTCTTAATCTAATTTATTCTCCTTATTGGTTATAGACTAAGGATAAATAATTCTTAAATCTCCATCCACTGCCTCTTATATATTGGCAATCCCTTAGCTCTTAATAGTGCAAAAAATATTATAAATTATAATAAATAAATCATAGTTGAGACTATAATGTAAGATGTTTAACTGGGTATCTAATTATAAGTTTAATTGTTATAATTAAAATTTAGAAACTTTTTCACATAAAAATTTAATATACCTTATAATGCAATGCCTTATATTCTAAATTTCATATAAAGGTTCTGAACATATAATTTACAAGCTAATTTTAAAGAGAAAATTCAAGTATTAATCTTTTTCAATATTAACTTGAAATTTATACATTTTCGAATTGTTTAATTCTATCCATAACATTATTAAGCGTTTATTTAAGTCCTCGCTTATCAAGGTATTATAAATTAATATTTAAAAGCATTTTGAAATAAATGATTTAATTATACACTTCCTTGAGATTGGGCAAATACAAATTTTAAGGGCCCCAGGTTAGTTTATTATTCCAATCATTATTCTTGTGTATTATGAATTCAATTTTTATTAATTCTGATTTGGAATAAAATGTGAAATATGATTAATTTAAAAATAATGTAGAGATTTTCAATCTATGGGTATTTTTCAAAAATATCTGTTTCTCCACAATTTATTAAAGTAAAGCCCTTTATAGAACTAATGCTAAATTCCTTTTGGATTGTTATAAAATAGAGCCATCTTTAAACGTTAAATTCTTAATTTAAGCAAACCCAATGTATAAGTCTTTACAATTTACATTTGATTGAATAATTTTTACTTCTTATACATAAAATAAAGAATTATTATGGAGAAATACATTCGATTTGGAAAAACTAATAAAAAATAATTAATTATTAATTACCTTCATTATGTTGTTTGGAAAATGTCTCAAAACCCTGTTAATATTGTACTCTCTGGATAGTGCCTGCTATTGATTTAATTATTAATCACTTCTTCTAAGCGAGAAAAACCAATTATAATTATTTGGGAGTTAGCTCAAAATCAAGAATTTCGCTTTCTTAGACGAAACATGGATAACGGCAATAGTAAATCTAAATTGCGGGATCTCCTTAAAATCGACATAGATTCAAATTTTGAGTCACTTTTAAATTGATAACTCCCATGAATTTAATATTTGATTAATTTAATTTAATTAAATTAATTTTCCCAAATTAAATGTATGGGGGGGGGGAGTTTCCTTTTATCTTTATTTTTTTATGTAAAATTTATTAAATTTTTAATAAATTACAAAATTTGATATTTTAGGACTCATTAAATATAATAATCATATTTTCATTCAATGAGTAGTTCAACGAAATATAGTCTAACATTATTTAGGATGGTTAGAACAATAAAAATTGAAAGAATTACACTTAAAATTTGATACAATATTTGGAATGGTAAAGAAATATACTTGTAAAGAAACAAAACCTGCAAATATATGATAAAAAATTTCAGAGTTATTGGAATCAGAAGAGAGATATTGTTTATTGGTTAATAAATTAAAGTATTTTAACAATGAAATTAGACCTGATAAAAAAAATAAAAAGTGCAGAAAACTTCCCACCCTAAATGTATTCCTACAATAGTACTTTTTACATCAAGTTATATAATTTAAAATAATTTAATATCCAATGCCTTTTATATATCAATATAAATATATTTGCATTTAACGCAGATTGAAAAAATATTGAATTTACTGCTACATGAGTTTCAAAGAAAATCGTTTTTATTATTTTAAAGTATTGGTGTAAGATCTATCAAACATTGCTTAAGTAATCATTTGTTATTATGAATTTGCCTTTTTATATATTAATTAGGCAGTATGAGTACCTTAAAATTTTAGGACAATATTCTTTTTATTGTATCTTATTTCTTATTACTACTGATTTCTTTCAATTTTTACAAAATCTTATGGATATTTATGAGAAGTCGGATTAATGAGTAGTGCAAAAAAATTTGCTAGTAAACTATTAATCGTTTTAAATATTTTAAAATTACACTTGCCCAATATTTGGTTAATAGTAAATCATAAACAGAATAATTTATAAAGTTAGCATTTTTTTAAAGCAACTCTTTTTAATAAAAATTTTCAATATGTCAAATTATTTTTCATAAGTTTATATTAAAAAGTTTATTCTATAACATTAAATTTTCATATTGAGATAGAATGATTTAATTAAATAAATTTATTTAATTCAATTTTTAAAAAAAATTAGCATTTTATTATAATTTTATCAATATATTCCCCCGCTTTAATAATTAACTTATAAATTTAGGTGGCATGATGTTCTGAAAGAAATCAGGATGGTCAAATTGTCAGATAAATTAAATTTTCTAGAATAATGATCTTTTAAAATTTCCTCAGAATCCAAGCAGATTGTATATTGGATTTCGGGATAAATTGATTTCAATTTTTTTCTATAAATTTCCATTATTAATGATTAATAATGGAAATCTAGATAGACTCATACCCAAATATGAGAGAACCATTAAGGAAGGGTATACATGAAGGTGCTATTGCATTTTTTATTGTTTAGAATTTATTTAATTTAATTTAATAAATTTAAATATATAGCATATATATATATGACCTATTAATTAAACTTTATAAAAAGAATAGAATTCGAATATTTCATAATAATTTTTTCCCATTATAAAATTTATATTCATTAATATTGCAAAAATACATTTGAATTGGGAAATTTAGATAAATAAATACAAATTCAAAATTTGATCAATCATAACTGACAATAATTAGAGAGATTTATATATATATATAGATTTAATATTAAAACTTTAATTATATTTCAGAGGACTAAACATTAAACGCTTTAAACGAGCTATGCATAGTGTGTTTAGTCTATTAATGCTTTTTAATTGTATAATATCAAATTAGATAAAAGGAATATATAAGGAAATGAGAGTGTTTGATGCATGAGGTGAATCGCTCCTCCCTGAGGTTTAAAACAGATATAGCAAGGTTGAACAAGCTTTTATAGAGAATTGGATATGCCAGAGATAACAAGTACGGATTCGCGCAACTACCCTACTGAATTATCATCACTGTAATGGCAACGAGAGATTTTCCAATTCACAACTTCAACCCCGTAGACATAGCAGCGTCCATCGAAAGAGTAGCTGTAGGCAAACTATTAATACCGTCAAGATAAAGAGAAGAGCCCTTTTAGCACACTCTAGATGGCAAACAACCTGAACAGCAGACATGGAGGAGTGAAGGAGGAGGCAAGCAGGAATAAAGAGATTTACGCAATTCGGGAGTTTCAGACATTGAATGATTGCTTATATTATATTATACAATTAAATAGCATTAATAGACTAAACACACACACTATGCATAGCTCGTTTAGAGCGTTTAATGTTTAGTCCTCTGAAATATAATTAAGGTTTTAATATTAAATCTATTTATAATTTAATTAAAGCACTTAAAATTCTATTTCTTAAATTAAACATTAATCCTTTAAACATCAAGGTTAAAACTACGTTTAATTGATTTGTAATTATATATTTAAATCTCTCTAATTATTGTCAGTTATGATTGATCAAATTTTGAATTTGTATTTATTTATCTAAATTTCCCAATTCAAATGTATTTTTGCAATATTAAAGTTTACTAATAAAATATAATAGTGGTGCTTCACACGAAAATTATTCTGCGATCGATTTAAAAAAAAACCTCCTTTTAACAGTATGACTATAAATCTAAATCTAAAGTTTCGTGGATAGAAATAATAGCTCAGAATAATTCAGAGCGTTATTGTTAAATAATTACAGTCTTATATCTATTGTGCAGATATCATCTTATTATTATTGATAATTTTAAGATATTTAACAATATCTAAAAGCAAGAAGCTCGGGATTATTAACAAGGGTTTAATCCTAAAGTCATAAATGCTTGTAGAAGATAAGTAAATTTATGAAGAGACTAAATATATTACTTGCTAAAATGTATGAAAGCATTTTAGAAAGATGAGACTTCGTTATTGTTATAATAATTGCTATATACTATTCTTTCAATTATTGAGCATATTTTATAATTTATTTGTATAAACAATACCAAGTTGACATAAATGAACTACTCAGGCATATAAATATCAGATTCAAACATGATCTTCGACGACATAGATATCAACAATGACAGTGATCTATCAATTTTCAATAAATGAATTCACTATGTTTTCACAAGGAGCTTTCTCGCTTTGCAACAAAGTTCTCAAGAATTTGAATAGGTCATCATACAGTGGAATGAAGCAGCGAATAATGTGACTTTTCGGCAATTTTATGATAATGGAAATTTTTATGTCACCTGCGATGAGATTTAAAAAGCTATGATGTGATTTGGTCAGAGAATCTGTTTGGAAGATATTTTTATTGAATTATTTTATTTTATACTTATTACTCCAATTCTAATTATTCTAATTAGAAAAATAGAAGATGCGAAGCATATGACACCAATTATAGATAATAACGCTGATGTATAATTAAACATGAATAAGGTCATAGATTTGATGATTCAAAAAATGAAAGATGCTCTGTTTTCAGTTTGAAAAAAAGTATTGTGGAATTAAGGAACATGTCACTTGGTTACTGATCTTTATCTCTAAGAAACACTCAATTTTGAGGAGATCTACTCTGTCATCCTTAAACTATTATAATAAGTGATTTTTAATGAATTTTTTTTTAAATTTTTATAATTAACTCTATATTATCTTGCTTTAATTTTTATATTTCAAGTACTTTTTCAAAATTTTCAATTAATTTAATATTTATATTCATGCTTAAAGGTAAATTTAAAGCAGAAAAACCAGTTTAAAAGATAAATTTAAGATGAATTAATATATAGACTCTTAATTTTAACGAAAAATAATTAAATTTTAATAAAATAATATAAAATGTCTCACAAATCATTCTAAATATATTAAATTTATAAATTATATATTTTAGCAATATATAATAAATTAATATTAAAACTAGGATTTAAAGTTAAGTAGAACGAGTAAATTGATTGTTGAATGAAATCGATGTGGTTGAGACGGTACACTGGACATAGAGTAGCTTATAGCTTTGATTTATCTGGGTGATGTATTGTAATTTAGAAGTGCACACAAGCAAAGAGCAGTTTTATAAATATTAAGAAAGCCAGTTCGTTTAGGCCAATATTTTTATATTTAATATATTATGTTAATAAATGGTAACTTTTTATAAGTAATTGAGGAATTTTTATAGATATATTGTGTCATGGATCTCATAATGAGTCTCAAGAGTTTTCAAGAAAGTTTTGTGCTTTCTTTTCTAAGGATTGGGCAATAGCTATAATTTATTACAATTATAAAATAGAAGACTCAGAAATATTATGAAAATGTTCAAATTAAATTAATATTATAAATACAAGAAAAACCTTCCAAGTTCAATGTGTGTGCATAAAATAGACAAAACAACTAAAATATATAATGATTTCTTCTCAGTTTTGAAGAAAAACCTAACTCAAAATATGGTTTAACTCCAGTTCTAATTTTTCATTTATTTTTCTAACATCTGAATTATTATACTATATATATATATATATATATATATATTTTGAAATTATTGAATGATCAATTATTAATATAAACCCAGACTTAGACTACTATACACATATCTTGAATGCCATATTTACATGAATGAAGTAACTATGTGCCAATGCCTGCTAATGGTTCCTAGACTCAAATAGTTACGTGAGGTCAAAGTGGGTAAAGATTTTGTTTAAAAAGCAATTCAAGTTAATCATATTTTAAATTGCAGATAATAAATTTATACTCAACTTTTAACTTAATTTGCATATTTTCACTAGTTATTCGTAGAAAAATATTCTTATTCCCTATAAAAGTTCAATTCAATTATTTAAAGTTAATGCCTTATACAATCTAGTAGACATAGACTTTTGGTGCTAAAATGCATGTAAAGACAACGGAACAGTCCCCGTTCTCTTTAAAACCATAAAAACAGATCAAGCCCTAACCCATTAATCTTTTTGATTTTCGAATTTGAGATTGCAATTAAATCTGGAGAGTGGTTGAGATTTTTTGTGGCTTCTGCAAAGTGGTAATGGTTAAAATGGACATAGCAATTACTATCAAGTTGCCAATCACTGGTTGCTCATTTAATGCTGAAATTTTTATTATGATGTTCACACCAATAAGACTGGTATAATTTAAAGAAAAAAAGAGGGAAATAAATTAACTCAGTATTAAGTGGTAATAATAATATATTAATTACATAATGAAGGTGATAGAGAGCAAGATTGCGTTATCGTTGAGTGTAAATATCAAGCAATTTAATAAGTCCACTGAGGAATCTAATTCACTTGAATCTACACCCATAATTTTGTTTGATAAAATTATATAAAAATATTATTGTATTTACTAGAATATTATTAAAATATTCTATGATTATAATTAGTAATTAATTAGTGTTTATGAACTAAAATATATTTATATATATATGATCCAGAAAAGTAGTCTGTACTTTTGAAGTGGTTTCAGAAATTACCTTGGAGAGAAACTGCTCCATGAATCAGCAATTAACTACTTCCGCCAATTTGAAGGCGATGTTATAATCTACTACTTCCCCAAATACTAGATAACCCTAATATCTATGAGTAAATTATTCATAGCTGGCCTGAAAATGTGTAAATTGCCCTCAAAGATAGATCAAAGTAGAAACATCTTAACATTAATCTTCCATTTACTTATAAATTTTGTGTATTGTACTAAATCTTATTTTGATATTTATGTTTTGTGAGAATATCGAGTTGATTCTGCTTAAAACAAGAGAATTCATATAAATACTATGTCCAGTAATATATACTGAGGATCAAAGTTTAATTAATCATACTACACCATATCAGCTGCTGGTAATCAATAATTGCTAAGAAAGCGTGAAGAATAAATAAAATCAGCAAATATTTTATATTGCTATATTCATAATTATAATTTCTAATAAATCTAGAATGATTTTATGATTCAGCACTGTGTTTTGGCATACCATAATCCAATATAAAGCTGAAAAGCCCTAGAAGCAATGGATTATAATTTATTGCTAAATTCTGAAATAATTGAATTTATTAAGCTACTTAATTTTTATTATAAAATATGACAAGAATCAAGCCATTTACTGTGATATAATTGGAGTTCGAAGTGTGATATATCAAGATTGCAAGCATGGATCGTTAAATGAAGCAATACGTACAATTAGGACTTCTCCAAAATGCTTTCAATATGGGATAAACTGGTGGTATGAGCTTCAACCAAGTACCTTTAAATTATGCTCTTTTTAACTTATAAAAATCCATGAGTTAATTAATTTGTCAAAGTTTCCTAATGTCATAACTAAAATCAACCAAAGCCAAAGAAAGTAAATGATTTGAGGCAGCAGTAACACAAAGATGCAGTCACATTGAGTCACAAATAACATGCAGATCAATATGCAACTAGCTTGGGGCTTCAGATAAGACAACTTAAAAATAAATATTGGCTGATTTTGAGGGACACCAAATAAAAATTTTGTAAATAGCTATCCATATGGATAATATTATAATTGCAGTAACAAGTGAACTATAAATTGGGAGGTAATAATACTGCAGGTGTCCAAGGTCCTCTCACTTTGGAATAGAGAATGAACAGATAATACAAATGACTGAATAATTTTTACTATAATTAATATTAAGCTTAGTTTTAAACTAAGAATCAGTAAAATTATCAATATTTACCAAAATTGAGAAATTAATCAAATTATTCACTATAGTATATATTTATATTATATTTTTAAATTAATAATTAAAATCGCACTCAAGCCCTAATTTTAATATATTTATGGATGGAGTGAGGAATATAAATGAAAATAGATTTTAATATAATTATGCTATTAATATTAAATTTCATTTTTTTAAAACAACATTAAAATTTTATTAATACATAAGAATATTTCATTTCATATTTAATTAGCAATAAATTAAAATTATATGTAAAACTAATTATTTAAAATGTAAAGAATAATTAAAATCTATAAATTTAAGTTTTTAAATTAAAATGATATCTCTAATAAATGAGATTTTATAATTTAAAATAACAAATAAATTCTTATATATCACACTCAAATCAATATACCGTTTGGGATATAGTGCGGATTTTTCAGTTAATTAATAAAATTATAATAATATATTACTATAAACAAAATTATTCATAATTATCTAGTATTTGGCATATATTTCTATTTTCACTCAATAAAATTTACAATCTATAACTATAATGAAATCTTTAAAACCAAATTTACTTTCCCTTATCTCGACTTTTATAATTATTTATTAAATATGTACAATAAATCACCAATTTAGAGTATTTAGGGAACCTTGTTCAAACACTTGAATCATTTTATTGTCATTATGGGAATTTAATAAACCACAGTTGACTATTTATTCAGCTGTGGTTAAGTAGTTACCCTAAATAAAATACGAAGTTTAATAGTGTCATGAAGACTATTTAATTAGTCTTCTATATTATTAAGCCTCACAATTATAATATTATAA
>ARYC01007138.1:0-16062 GCA_000711775.1 Oxytricha trifallax
TTCTGTATTCAATGAAATAATTCATGGATATAGGCGAGGCTGAACTGAACTACAAAAACTTTACTAAAGAAGTTGAGGTTGCTAAGTTAAAATAGACTATAATAATCCAGAATTAAATAATTACTCAGCTTATTAATTGTTCCAAGTTTTTGAATTGAGTCAAAGGATCCAATAACATTCTTAAACAACACATCCTTCAAGGTTAAGATAGATTGAAGAAAAAGCAAGAACTAAGCAAAATATCAAAGAAAGTAATTTAGAGCATAGAATTCACTGGAGACAATATTAGGCTAAATATAGAAGAAATCAAGTCAACATACTCTTAATATGGGGCAGTTTAGGAATTTTTAATTCAAGAATTTTAGCAAAAATCTCTACTTTTTCTCATTGAAACTTTTGAAAAATACTTCAACGAATTCAGAATTTAAAGAGAATCTTAGAATGAAACTTAAGAACTAAAGATCGGTCAATATTCCTACCTTGACATCAAAGCAATTGAAAATGAGAGACTACAGTAAGAAAAGTACAGAGAATAAGTTCATAATTAGTTTATGAATTCCTTGATATAAAAGAGAGACTTCAGCATAAATACCTTGACTAAGAATTTGATACTCCTCCAATTAGAATTAGAGCAGATGTTTTCAAAAAAGATGCACATAAGATTGTAGGAGAAAAATAAATTGAACTTCGAGGAGAGCTATTTGCAGGAGTTGAGATAGACTCTCCATGGCCACTTGATTTTGAGAATAAATAAGGAAAGAAATTCTTAAACTGTAAAACTCAGTCAATCCAGAACTTATTTAACCTGTAGATCGAACATCTTCAAGACCAAAGTTATTGCTTTATGTGGACTGTTTCAAGTTATTTTACAGAGGCAATAGCATTCCTATTATACAAAGGCTACAGGTAATTTAATTATACTTATTATTAATAAATCTAGGGTAGTTGATCAAATCGTGTACTTGAAAAAACTAAGAAAGGAGGTTATGTGAATAGAATGGGCTTTCATGTGAGACACAATAAAGAGATTTGTCTTGTTGGATTGAAGGACAATCCACCCACAGGTATGCAACCTTTCAGAGCATCAGATATAATTGAAGCAGTAGCTGAAGAAAGTTCAAAGAAACCAATAGAGATTAAATCCATAATGAAAAGCATTATTCCTAGAAAAAAAACTACTGTATTTTGTTTGACAAGGACTGGAATGAAGATTTTGACTATGTTTCAATTAGAGATGAACTTACTATCTAATGAATATCACTTTTAATTTTGGATTTAAAAATTTATTTCTTCTTCAAAATTTTTTACCTTAATAAAATTATAAATTCAATTGAAATAAATTTGAATTAATATTAAATGGAAAAATGTCAGAGCAGAAGATGCCGTGTCCTTCACAATAAATGTAATTTATAAAAAACATATCTAATTTTTATATTTTAGCGGACCTAACTGGTAAGACTAAGAGTGGCAGCTTTAAGAAGAATGAATAAGATTAAACAACAAATCATATGTAGTGTGTTTCAACACAGTAACTGTTTTTAGATTTTAAGTTTTGCAAAAACACAATAAGTATTCATATATTTATTATTATTTTAACTAAATCTTTATCGTTTATTTTTTATTATTATTCATATGGAAGTAGTTTTAATTTAATTAGCTTCAAAAAGCAAATTGGTTCATTATCTTGACTCTCTGCGATAAATTTTATTTTATTATATTATACAAATATTATTCATTCTTATTTATTTAGTTATAGATGCTTTTTAAAATGTATGTTACTTTTTTATAGTACATCATTAATTAATCTGAAAGGCGAGATATCATATATTTATTGTTATTCTGTGACATTCAAAAGTTTGTAAATTGTTTTACGAAATTAAACTTTTAGCCATCATAAATTTTATATTTATTAATAAAATATAAATATATAAATAATTTCTTGGATTTAATCAATATATAAATACCATATACATTTATATCTTATTTTACTAAATTATTATAAATATATCTTAATATTGCCAATTACTCTTCTTGTTTTATTTAGATTTAAATATTGTTATATTTTTATAGTCAAATATTCATAATGAATTATCTTGAAATAAATAATATTTATTTTTTAATACTATTATATTATATTAAATTATTATTTAGTTAAGTATGACATTTAATTTTTATTATACTAGCTATTTAAATTTAAAAAAAAAGATATAAAGGAGTTATATTATTATAAAAATAAAAATGCAATAAAAAGAGATTTTTAAAAAAATAAAAGTAAATTTTTGCCATATTTGATTATTTATATTAAAAAAATAAAGGCACTTTAAAAAAAGAATTAATGGTTATTTCAGAACTATTAAAAAATACAATTTTTATTTTTTCATTTTTGTTAAAGAAATGCTAAGGAACTGGCTAAATAATAAGTTATTTTTAATACAAACTAAAATAACCTAAATAAACTCAATATATATTTGTCTATGAGTTATAATCATTTAAATAGTAAATAATAAATTTTTGGAGATAGGAATATTTATCATTCAATTTTACATTAATATGATCCTGAAATATTAATAGTAATTGAGAATGATGAGTAAATCAAAACTTGAATGGGCTTATATTTTTCTTCTCAATTATTAATTATAATTACTAAAAATCACCTCGTTTTAGCGTAGAGTTCTTTATGGAAAGAAAAACAATAAGATAAAACAAAATCTTAAGAAAGCTCAAAGATTATTTAAAATCTATATATACTTTAAATTACAAATATACAGTAAAATCTATAATATTCTATCGATTAGTATTTAATAGAACTTACTATTTATTTGTATTTAACCTTTTCTTCAATTCTCTTAATTCTTACAGCTAAAATATGCCATTTAAGGTTTAAATTAAAATATTTAAAAACTTAATATTTATTATTTAATGTGAATAGTGGGAGAATTCGCAAATAAGTGATTATAATATTTATAATATTGTAGAAATACATTTGAATTTGGGAAATTAATTATAATTAAATTAAATATAAATCAAATTAGTGGCAGTTAAAGTTCGGTCAATTTAAACGATCTTGGGCTCATTCGATAGAGAATTCAAAATTAGCTGGACTTTACTATTGGCGGTACTATTTTATCGCATCCTTGAAGCGAGATAACTTCACTTTAATT
This sequence comes from Oxytricha trifallax, assembly GCA_000711775.1. NCBI lineage: Eukaryota > Ciliophora > Spirotrichea > Sporadotrichida > Oxytrichidae > Oxytricha > Oxytricha trifallax. Next base: position 3,162 of record ARYC01007138.1, read on the forward strand.
AAACACATCTAAATTCATTAAATTATACCCTTCACATTAAACTCGAGTTATCTCGCTTCAGGGATGCGATAAAATAGTACCGCCAATAGTAAAGTCCAGCTAATTTTGAATTCTCTATCGAATGAGCCCAAGATCGTTTAAATTGGCCAACTTTAACTGCCACTAATTTGATTTAAATTTAATTTAATTAATTTTAATTTCCCAAATTCAAATGTATTTCTACAATATCAGAAATTATCTCATTTATAATCGTGCAGTGAGTCTCATACAACAAGAGAGAAAAGAGTATATTCATTACACATAAGGAGGTTGAGAATTTATAATTAATATTTTAATACTAAGCATGAATTGTTTTTATGATTTATTTAAAATATTCTTTAAAAAGGAAGATTACTGTGAGAATCTAACACTTAATATAAAGGTTTTGAGTATTATATTCCACCATTTAAACTAAGATTTGATATTTGATTTTTACTGATATATTTGTCTTATAATATCCTTAATATCATTTTCAGTGTAATTATTCCAATCACTATGTTTTTGTGCAAAATTTATAACAGTCATTAGAAGAAAAGTTTTAAAGACTAGAATATTTCCCTATTTGAAAAGATATAGATAGCAGAGGATTTCTACAAATTCAATGATCAAGATAAAGAAAACTATTCTAAAAGGATAAAGATATTTCAGTAAGAAGTTTCTAAATTTTTGAAACACAAAATTAGACAGGTAAAATATTATCTATTGATGAATGGGAAAATTATATCTTATAAGATTAAATATGATTAAATAATTAAAAAGTTAACCAAATACACAAGGATGTTATTAATAATTTGATAAGTAAATGTTAATATTATTCAAGTATACGAATGCATATTTTGTATCTTTTTAATTAATCTCCCAAATTCTTACATTATTTAAAAATAAATTAAAATTTAATACGAAACCATCATCAAGAAATTATTGAATATTTTAAAAATTAAATTAAAACAAATCACTGTTTAATACTAAAATCAAACCATTAATCTTACTTTAGTCATGAAGTCTAATAATTCCCTAAAAAACCACCTCACAACCATTCCACTTCCCTCTGTTGAAGAGATGCATACGAAATAAGAGCCTCAAGAACGAAGAATATCCCACATATTTATTGTATTTATTGCTAATATATAGTATATAAAATTATTCATAAAGAGAATTATATTATTTTAAAAGATTTTAACCTACTCTTTTTTTGTTGGTGGAATCAAGCTGATAACTTTGCTATGTAGAAATTTATATATAGTTACCTGAGAAGAAAGATTAGGTTTCAAAGTGAATGACGGAAAGCAAGTATTTAGTTGTCTTCTTTCTCCATCATAATCCTAAGAGGATTATATTTTGCACCTTCCTCATGAGTCTTGCTGTTTATATTACTGAAAAGTAATTATAATTTACAATTTGTATTATTTGATTTCAATTTTCACAATTAAATTAGATTTAAATATAGATTTCAGTTATCATAAACTTGATTTTATGCATTTTATATTACTCAATTATTATTAGTATTTAATTCTGTACGGAAATTAATACTATTACTCGATTATATAAAAAATATACCGAGTTAAATAGATTTGTAATAATAAAAAAGATTTATATATAATATATACAATAAAATTCAAACTGAAAAGGAATAATTTATAAGTTTAGTATTCCTTATTTAAAAAGATAGTAATAATATTATATAATTTCTTAATTAATGCTTAAATACCTCATATGATCTAAGTTTTATCTGTAATAAATTTTAATAAGTGAGTTTTTTTCAATAAAAATAATAATAATTATAAAATAAGCTTAAATTTATAACTAATAATCCGCTCTTTATTAAATTAATTTATGTAAATAAAGCAAAATACTAGTAAAATTAATATTTTAAATCAATAATTACGCCATTTGAATAAAAATTATAGAAAATTTATTACTAAATTAAGAGAATTTTCAATTTTTTAATTGGAAAAATAATAATATTATGAAATCCTGTTAGTACTATGAATGACAGTGCTTATAAAAAGATAATTGGATATTCTATTTTATTATTCACGGTATTTTCTGTTTTTTTGTTATTAATTGTATTTATTATAATGGAATTGAATTTTATATAATTTTGTATTGGAGATTTATAATGAATTTGAATAGTTAGTAATTATTATTTATCCATCATCCTAGTTTAAGATTTTATATTTAAATACTTAGACTTAATAAATTATGCGTAGGATAAAAACATTATTGTGAATTTAGTGCAACTGCATATTCAGAACTCACTAGTTTAGCTTGATTTACTCAATTAATTAATTTCCTTGTCTGTAATTTTTTTAATTATTGGTCAAGATTCCAATTTTATATTTATTCTGCAGTGATGGTTTATATATTAGACAATTTTTTCATTTGATTGTAGAATAAAAAATTAATTTATTTTTACGATTAATAAATTTCAAGATCATCAACATAGTGCATTGGTATAAATAAACAAAATTATTTGCTCTTTTACAATTAATAATTAATATTTAAAAAGAAACAAAGCAAAAGATTGATAAAATTATCAATTTATCATATCTTTTATACAAACAAAATTTATATGAATTAACTGGATCTATTATTGAAAATTTTCAAGGCAATCTTAAAATTTTTAACTTTAAGGCTATTCATAAATTAATAAATTATAACAATTTCTATATATTTCAATATTTTATGGAACTAATAATTTAATTAATTTTTTTAATAATTATAAACCCCCCAAATTGCATACAGTTATGAAATTAAATTCTTTTAACTATCATTATATATTAACTAGGAAATGCCAATCTTGTTTAAATGGGTTTGTCGATAAACCAAACATTTAGGATTAACTTTAGCCTTAGTGGCTAGAATTTAAAACATATTGACTTATTTTCTTTTAGCATTATTTAATTTTCTCTTAAATCAGCGAACTAATTGCAAAAATATATAAATACTTAACAAATACTATTCTCTATGATAGTAACCACTCAACTAACAAAAATGCTTATGACCAAGTCCAACTTGAATCTGGTTAATCCTATAATTGGGTTTTTTAATTTACATTTATATTTCAGTGATATAATTAGCAATCAATTTGGTTTAGACAAAATACAAAACAAAAAGGTAAATTATTCATCGAGCATCTTTACTAGAAACTTGTTCAAATTTCTTTGTTTAACGAAGAAAAGTAGAGGATTATTTTTATTGTCAAAATTTTGTGTGAAGTAATTATACATGAGTCGATGATACAGAAGTTAACGGGGAAACAAATAAAAGAATTAACTAAAGAGTAAGAGGCAACATTTAGAATATAGATTTAGACTTTGAAAGATTGAATAAATCACATAACAGAGTATAAATTTTAAAAGGAGTCAGACAGTTAATTCTACAATTAGGTAATTGATTACCATCTATAGATCTGACATAAATGTAATTTAATTGTTAAAACAATTATAAGCAATATGTGGATGTACACAAACTATGTATGTCAATAGTATAATCCCAATAGAAATTTTATATTCTTAAATTTATTGAAATCGATGTCCAATCTAATATCAAAGAATATTATAATTTAATTTAAAGATTTTAAAATAATATTCACAGAAATAATGCACAGCAATTAATTTAAATAATCCAATGGTTATATCTAATAATAATTTAAAAAACTAATGCAAAATAAAGAATATGAACACGTTCTTTATCAATCTCCTAAAACGCTGAATATTCCAGATGTTTTGAAAATTCAATACAAAAGTAGATAATTTTATTGGATACTGATGAAAAAAATAAGTACAAAAAAGTTAAACTAATACTTAGTAAAATTTCATTACAAATAAATTCTAACTACCACAATTTTTATTTGGCAAATATAATATTGTTAACTCCTTATAATACTTTGGAAAATCATAACTCAATTAAAAATTAAAACTTATGCTACTGTATGGAATGAATTACAAGCAGTTTATCTAAAATAGCCAATTAAATATTATTAATTAAATTCTATTGGATTCTACTGTTAATAATTAGGGTAAGATGAACCACAGAAAGATCCACACATTTAACTTGATGAAAAGAAGCAAAAATTTGAATAATAAAGTCAACCATAAAACAATTAAAATGTCATTTTTCATTATTTACTTCAATATGGTGATTGAAGCTTTCATTCATCAAGGTCATAAATAATCATGATAATATATAATTGATTTTATTTTAGGTCTATAAAATATTTTCTGCTAATAGTAAGCTCATTATGTTAGACTTAATTATCCTTCTAGGTTTAGTGAGTTTATCCTAAATATACAAGCAAAGATTTAATAACGGAGCTCGTTGTAAATCATACAATAAATATAAATTAAAAATAAATAGATAATGAAAACAATAAAAATAAAATTGATTAAAAGTAGAAATTAGAAAAATGCGATAATTCATTCATTTCACTACTACTTTGATATTAAAAGCAACTCTTACAGAGAACTCTAAGTGAACAATGGCAACATCATTTTTTGATTTAGCTAAAAGTTATATGATCGACACCAAATGTGAACAGAAATAATAGTAGTGGTTTTAAATAATGACAACTTTGTAATATACATCTGTCACTTCAATATATCATGGCTTTTGTATATTAAACTACAAAAAATTATACTCTTAAAAATTACGAATTAATTTGCTTTATATTTCAATGTGCCCATCCCATTTATGAACATGATATAGTTAATGCTTAATTAAAATCTTAAATCAGAGGTTCAGTTTATAAATCATTTTATTTACCAAAGTTTGCCATTCTTTGGTGAGGTATTTTTAAAGAAAATATTAATATATATAAAAGATAAAATAGATAATTTATTTTGTATAAAAATTTTCAATACTAATGTTTATAATGCTAAAATGGAAATTTTTATCAAGCAATTTTATTATTCCAAATGCTTCATAAAATATGATGCATGGTGATCATGATATAAATATTTCACAGTACAGTACAAAAAATCAAAGGAAAAAGAACTCATTCAAAATAATTCTAAGCATGTACTTTTAAATTTATTTTTAATATTTCTACCGTAGTAAGGTTACACGGTTTCTATATAAGCTTGCTTATATTTTCCCACATTTTATTACTATTCTGTTTTGTAATAAAATTATAAATTTTAGCTAATTATCTATAATTCCTAAATTTTCCTCGGGATTACAAGCATTATTATTATAATGAGAATAACTCATAGAACAATTAGCTAAAAGAAGTCATCTAATCACCAGATGAAATCAGTGAACTTAATAAGCAGATAAAGATCAACACATAAAAATATAGAAAAGCGAAATAGTGATTAGTGGTCCACACAAACAGTACAGATTATAAACAACAAGTTCAACCATATAAGTTATTTTAGTTAGCATAATGAGAAAAAGATGAATATCCACAACCTAATTTTATGGTTTTACCAGTACTATATAGATCTAAAAGGCATCCAAGTTCATCAAGTATAAATATCTCGACCATCTACTCTTTAAGTCTCCATAAAAGTATCAGTCTATTTGTGGCTAAATGACACTGTCGCATTTTTATCCTTGAACTCTGGCCAAATATAATCTAGTTTATTCAAACTAACACTATATTTCTTTGTAATTTTCAAGTATTTAAGTTTACAAAACTTATTATATATTAAACATGTCTTAATAAATTAGAATTAATCTTAATTATTAAAAATATAACATTTATTTATACATATATCTGGCCCAATTTTAAAGAAATTAACAAATAACTCTCTCTTGTATCAATAACCATTCTCTGCTGAGTGTATAAAGCGATTTTAGTGAATTCTTAAATGCATTTATTACACTTCACCCACGATATACAAAAGAATATTTGCAGGGACATCGACTAAAATTATTTGGAAGTTTATGCGTTATCTTTAATTAAAACTATAAATAGATAAAACGTTTAAATATTTACTCAGATAACATATAATAATATATGGAATAATTAGAGATTAAATCTCATGAAAGTTCATATACCTCTGCGAGTACCACTAATCATATCAGTATTGAAAATACACTGCCACTATGGATCTTGGAGCAATGTAGAGGTAGTCACTGCTTGGTATATGTAACTGAGTATATTCCTCTGCTTAAGATGAGGATCATGAAACACAAAAGCATCCATAAAGAACATCCTTATTGACTTTAGCTCTATAGCACTTATTTTATAATGAAGACCCCTTTCTATGCTTTTATAGAAATAATTATTATTGTTCGCCAAAGCAAAATTGAGTACATTAGTGATAAAATATGTAATCATTTATTATTGTAATTTTAAGCATATCTCTAATTAAAAATTGGTTATCTTTCAATATTTATTACAATGAAATTAATCTTAATATAATAGTACTAGTAGTAGCAATACTTAAGGTAATTAAAATACAAAATATAAATCCTACTGATAATAACCAAGAAGTATAATAACTAGAATGAATCAGATTCATCGATCACTTTCATTGCAGTTCCCTGCCTTCTATTATTTGGTATTATTTTATTATTACGGAGAAAGCTTTAGTTTCATCATATTGTGTTTTTACATATAGTTTAAAGTCGATTAATTATACAATTAAATTATTCTCTTCAATTTTACTTAAAAGTATTTTATCAATGGCATTATAAATACATAAAGATAAATTTTGATAAAATTTTGAAGAAAAGATATAAATTTAATTAGTAAATATTTAAACAAATATTAATAAATTATGATTTGCTTTAGAACTAGCTAATTCCTTGATAATCATAAATAAAAATCTAATCAATTAATTTAAAAATTACTGATGTTGTATTGAAAATTAATACTATTAAATAGAACTGTTCAAAATAAACGATAAATATTAAATTTATAAATATTTAGATAAATTAGTAAAAAATAAATTATTGGACTTGATAATGAATTTATTAATAGAAGCAAAGCATGAAAAATAGTTTAATTGTTAGCTGACTATAATCTTAAAAAATTAGCCACATCTTGATGTTGATTTTTAAACTGCTCTAAAAGGATTAAAAATTCTCTATAAAAGCAAAATATTGATAATGACTTAAACGAGAGAGGAATTTATAAGATATAAAATAATTGTTAAATTTAAATATCTAGCATTATATAGATAATTTTTCAAAAATGCTATGTTAAAATTGATTTATGCTATTAATAGGTTAATAATAAAGAGCATTTTAAACTGTAACATTTAGGCATTAATTTAATACGATGAATTTGACTAGTTTTTAGCTGATAAGATTTTAATATTTCTCGATAGAATAATAAATAATTAATGGATTATCCTCATGGTGTTGTGGACTTTTCCCCCTTTAATTCTAGAATAATCAGTTAAATTAACTGAATAAGTTAAAACAAATAAATGAATAGCAATATAAATATAGACAAAAGTTTTAAAGTTTAATGAAGTCATCAGCTTTATCATCTTTCTAAGATTGATCACTTGTTTCTCCATAATTATAATAATGGTCTTAGTTCTGTCCTATTTCAAGAGGCACTACATTTACACAGAGATTTAGTTATCTAACTTTCCATAATATTGAATATTTATATAAAAATACACTCTTTATATTTTAATTAACCAGCTGCTTTATACCAACAAATTTGTATACTGCATACGAGACTTCAATGATGAAGAAGTAGCTGACAAGCTGTATAAAGCAACAGATTTAATAAAAAATAAGCTAGTGTTATTTCACTTTCTGTAAAAGAATTTAGTCTAATGTGTCCAATTAGACGCCACTCATTACTCTTCAATTAGTAGTGTCTCATTACTTGTTGGTCTTACAAGAGTTGATTTAATTTTAAATGTCTAGATACTTTAGAACTTATATAGTTCGTTTACCAAGACCAAACAGAAGCTCTTAAATTAATATCTTATTATTAAGTAGATTGATTTTTAAATAAAGATACGATAAACTAAATGTGTTACTAAACAAGAAACAACGAAGAGGTATATTAATTAAATTACAAAATTACAATATACTAGGTGACCTTGAGAACAATGACTTCACATTCTTAGCAAAAATATTATAAACTTTATGATAACTAACAAAAATTAATGGGCCTTCACATACTTGAGATAATCACATTCATCTCCATAAAAATTATTCGAAAAGACTTTTCAACAAACAGTCAATTCCAGCTGCACCTATCCAAGATATAATTCGAAGGTAATAACATCTGTGAAGTAGTTTAACTATGGAGTCAACAACTGTTTTAGATGCTCAAACTAGCATCAACCAACAACAAATATATAAAATCCGATCAAACTCTATATAAATTCCTTAACATTCCCCAAAGATATATTAAATTTACACACCAAGAACGGCATGCCTCATTACAATGCGAAATATCCGTGAAATACCTTGCTGATAAACCCCACTATGTAATACCTTGATATACCTTTTAAACTAGTCTCTTGGAAGAAACACAAACGAAGACTTCATAACCCAAAAGGTAATATAAACAAATAACTGAGAAGACCGAAGTTCAGTAGAAAAAAACAAGTCTACGGCATGTACGACAAATCCATCTCCTTCTCAGAAGAATCTCGTTAATTAACCTGCTATAAAGAAACCTACTTAGAAAGGGTTGAAGTCGAATACATTGGTCTCCTCCCACCTTAATTTTCTAACTCTAATTCTAATTACGTTGTTGAAGTTAGTAAGATAATTTAGTACTAAATAGGTGATTAATAAGAAATCTTAGATTAAATAATTAGCACTTAATATTAATGATAAATTAATTATATAATATTAAAATAATTAGTTGATCATTAATATTAAATAAGATCCGATCTACATATAATGTTGAATATTTCCAAAGCTGAACTCTAAGATAGATTCGGCACTAAAGAAGCTTGAATCTCCATCTAGATTAAAACAAGCAGTACCAATGTTAATGAAACAGTTAAAAGATAGACCGGCTACACTACGGGCATCTTCGAAGAACTCAACCACGTGTGCCTTATAGACATAATTAAGAAGACTGATGACGAACCAGCAGATTTCATAAAAGCTGTTACAGCATCCATGGCTGACACCCCAGTGATGCAGTTGGCTTCATAAAACTCTTTAACAAAGACCTTCTAAAAAGCTTTACACCAAATAAAGCATTCTACATCTTAGTTAATGGTGACTATCACTCTCATCTTAACAAAGACAAAATAAATGTGAAAAGCTTACAATAATATTCATTTTTCTTGAGAAACTACCTAGTTCAACTTATAACCACCAATATAAGAACTAAAGTTATCAAATAAATTAAGTTCACAATTCAAGTTAAGAACTTTGATACATAATTTAAATTCAAAGATTTGGGTGACTGAGTCCAGATCCTACAGACTAGAATCAAAGGAAGAGTAAAAGGAATTGAACCAAGAACAAAACAAAGAAGCAACAAGAGAAAAGGAAAAATAAGATGATTCACTTTATAATAAATCGGTTAAAAAATGAGTGATCTATCAAATATAATGATTGTGCATTAATCTAAATATAAATAATGTTCAAGTTATAGAATAATTAATTAATATTAATGTTGACTTTGTTAATAAATTATTAAATAAATTGTTAAGTTCTACATTTATAATTATACATATCAAACACACTTTTAATAGTATGATTTAATTATATTTCTAACAGTACTTAGAGTTGATGTAAAATAAAAATTATTCATACATTTGCTTGATGATAAATACATTGGTCATTATTGATCTTGAAAATAAAATTTAATATTTATATAAATTTAAAAAATGGAAATTAAAAGATTTTTTATCCGTATCTTCTCCTTTTCCTGCTGCTAGGAATCTATCAAGCATGACTTTTTATAATTGTTAATTAACTTTATAATAAGGGATTATTATGCATTGCTTTAAAATATGAATAATAATTTAGTGATTTTAGACTTTCAATTATTAATTTTTATTAAATATATAGAATTGAAATTATGATTTATTTTAGATTCAAACAATTTTATAATAAGTCTATATAGATTAATAAAAATATTACCAATTAATTTTTGGATTCAGGAATTTACATAGCTTCGGGACACCCTTAAAAACATGACTTTATTAAATTATTCATGGCCATTTTCATTACAAATTTACACTTTTCTACATTTAACCCAATTTATCCAAGAACCACTTCGACAAATCTGAAAAAATATAACTAATATTTAATTTTGTAATACTCTAAAAGAAATGTTATTATAAGAGTCATTTGGATATTTGAAAATATCAGTTTTTGACATTAATGTAATTAAAAAAAAAGTCCAATGAAGAAATTTTGATCAATTGTTTAAGATGTTATTGTTAAAGCAAGAGTCTATCAATCAATGAAATAAATGTTCCAATCAATAATAATAAGATTAGGCATATTATAAAAATTGAGTAAAATAAATCAAAAATATCAAGTTAATCACTCAAAGGACAATTTCGTTAAATTAATTGAGCGAATTACTCAAACTAAAGTTAGTTAAATGCAACAAATTTTTTTGAAATATTCTCTTTAAATAAAAGTGCTAACAGACTTCATTAAGATTCTTTTTATTAGATCTAATGAGTTTTCATATAAAATTGAATTATTTATCTTAATAAAAATTAAGATCAGTTAATGATGAACCAAAGTATAATGGTAAATAAAAAATGCTAACATAATTTTACTACAGACTAAAAATTTCTAAACTTACATTTTATATACTTAATTTAGATTTTGAATTGTTATATTGAATATTAATTTGAATAACATATTAAGAGAAAATTAATTGATATGCAAAGTGTTCAATTAATTTTCTATAAATAGAAAACTAGTTTAATTCACTTCATGCATTACAATTCCCATTATAAGATGGATTGGAGACAAATAGTCCTTGATTATTATAATTAATAATTTTCATTTAATAAATCTCTCTTATTCAAAAAAGTTAATACACAATTAATTTATTGTAGTTGTAGTAGTAGTTTGAATACTGTTAATTATGCAATTATCAAATAAATATTAAAATGTGTAAAATTTACAATTATGTTTGATAAGTAATCAAGATTGACAATAAAACAAAGACAAAGAAGTGTAGGATCCTGAGAAGCAAGAAATATGTTCGTAGTGGTAGAATGTTAGTATTTGAGATTTTAGAGATATCGAAATAAATATATTAATTTTTGTAAATTTTTGCAATTCTACAAAATTTATTTTAAACTATGTTCCAATGCGATTTGTGGACTTTAATTTTACACCATAGTTTTTAATTAATTGAATTTCTAATAATTCTTGGTAATTTGTTTAAAAGTTTTTTAATTTATTCTTCAGTTTTAAGATTATTATCTTTAATTTTATAACCTGTGATTTTAAAATATCCAAATAACAATCGAGAGATTATGTCTTGTAGAAAACTGGAAATTAAAAATTAGTTATATTTTTTTTCAGATTGTAGAAATTTATCCTTAGCTGATTGAGTAAAATATACAAAAGTAAAAATTTATTAAGAAATCTTCAAAACTAATTATATTAAGTGCTAGTATTAAAGGTAAACAAAATGTTAATAGATATTTATTTTATGTTTTTCAAAATAATTAATAATATCTGCACCTTTAATGTGATGCATTACCCTTAAAAGAAGAGATCATTCAAAACCCCAAAACCCCTTAATGAGGTTTATAAGTGCTTTGATTTGTAGGGAATTTGTTAGGGGTTGGGTTATTAATTAAATGCGAGACAAAAATAGCAAGCTTTTGGGTCTATTTATGATGAGAGTATATAGATTTAGTGTTTAAACTGAGATATGGAGGTGATATACACAGTGAATAAATCAAACCAGTACTAAACTATAAATCTATTGCAATACACTTAAAGCGAAGTCCATCAACTGTTCGCTCTCACTGCTTAAAAGCCGCATAATTAAAGCAACAATAGCTGAACTCTTAGCCTAGAGGAAGTCAGTTTCTTTAGAAGCATATTGACTATATTATTAATGAAAAAACTTTGAAGTATTGGGCTCACTTCTCTCTCGACTAACGAGCTATTATGCTTCACCGCCAGTTCCCTAAGTTGAAGATCTCTGCATAATCTGTTGCAAACATTTATATACGAAGCGGTATCTCTTATAAAGGTGTAAATCGTATCAAGAGAGTAATTGATTTCACTCTGCCATTTTACAACAACAACTTAAATTATATTTATAATTAAATGCAGAGAGCTATTACTAATAATATTAAATTTATACATGCTGACGAGGCTGTGTTTACCTTCAACACCTTTATATAGAAGTCTTGGTATAAAGGCATAGTAATATAGAAGTATATGACTAGAAAGTCAAGGTATAAACAATGGCAATTCTTGGAGGTATTAGCGAGGATGCCGGTTTAGAAACTTATCTTATTCATCCTCGCTCTATTAAGACAGAGCAGTATATTCAATTCTTAGAGCAGCTGAGAGAGAAGTACCCTGAATAAGAGATTATACTGTTTGTTGATAATCTTTCAGTTCATAAGACAAAAGATACAAGGAAGAGTTATGAACAACTTAGGATAACGCCAGTGTTCAACGTACCTACAGTCCATAGTTTAATGGAATTGAATTCTACTGGGGTATACTAAAAGGTCATTATAAGAAACTGATGCTATACCACTTGATGCATGACCTACCTATTGATACAGTCGATTTTATAAAAAGTTCAGCTAAGAGAGTTGATAATTAGTTGGCATAAAAGTGTGCTATAGAAGGGAGAGTGAATGTATATAAATAAGTTTCAGAGTTAAGTTAATGAATATTTAAGTCACATTTAAAACTCTTTCGTGAGAGCTGGCTTCTCTTTCTTTTCTTCTACTTCTTGCTTCCCTCCTCCAAG